>RCUC01156097.1:0-39825 GCA_003697995.1 Taxidea taxus jeffersonii | reverse complement strand
TTGTAACAACAGTGTATAGTGGCAGATGATGACTACACTCATTGTGGTGAGCATTGAGAAATGAATAGCACTATCAAATCAATGATGTCATACACCTAACTCACACAATTGTGTGTCAACTATACTTCAAATAAGGAAAAAAAGCTAGTTTTGATTGATTTTATTTAATAGATTGATTGTACCATTTGGTAACCCCCCTCTACAGTGTGACCTACTTAAGAGGAAGAGCCATGTTATCTGAGATCAAGTTTTTATTATGTGCACAAAACAGTATGCCTTGCAAACAGTGAATACACAGTCAATATTTATTGGTATGAAGATTCTACAACATGAAAACTTCCTAAACAATTGGGTTGAAGCCCAGTGAAATAATTGCAGAAAACGGAAGGAAAACAACACTCCCAGTTACATGCGATGAAGCAACGCCACAAAACGGTCATGCAATAAATGGTCCAATAAGCTTGTTGAAAAAGCCTGAAAAATAAAACTGCATTTCATGCAGGAACAGATTTAGGTCAGGCTCTGCTACACAATATCTGATTTAAGGCAAAATAATGAAAGTTTGAAATCAAACCTAGGCAAAGTGGTCATGGAAACATCGTGAAATCAGCTTAGTATTTCCTGAGAGGCCCTAACAACTCCTCCTGCCGAATCAACAAATCCTGGTCTTCTGTCTCTGGAGGGCCTAGATGATTGCATAACAGGCTATAGGTGTGAAGTCTTTAAGCTAGTTTTCTGTTTGAGGAGCCTGTCAGACACCACATCCTGTGGTGTGCAGCCCCTGCCGTCTCAGGAAGGCCCTCAGGGGAACCAGCTCCAGTGCAGGGAGCACCCTGAAATCACGTCCACTCTAAGAACGGCTGATTCCTGCTCATCACCACAGACACCCCTCCCTGCCTTCTGGTTTCATTGACCTAATGTGCAACTTGAGCATGCAGGGTTTTTTGTTTTTTTTTTTTAAGAATTTTTTTTTAATTTGACAGAGATCACAAGTAGGCAGAGAGGCAGGCAGAGAGAGAGGGGGAAGCAGGCTCCCCGTTGAGCAGAGAGCCCGATGTGGGGCTCGATCCCAGGACCCTGAGATCATGACCCTAGCCGAAGGCAGAGGCTTAACCCGCTGAGCCACCCAGGCGCCCTGAGCATGAAGGATTTTAAAAACTCTCCAGGTGATTCTTTTTTTTTAAGATTTTATTTATTTATTTGACAGACAGAGATCACAAGCAGGCAGAGAAGCAGGCAGAGAGAGAGGAGGAAGCAGGCTCCCTGCCGAGCAGAGAGCCCAATGCAGGGCTCGATCCCTAGACACTGGGATCATGACCTGAGCCGAAGGCAGAGGCTTTAACCCACTGAGCCACCCAGGCGCCCCTCTCCAGGTGATTCTAATATGCAGTCAAGAGCGAAGATCACTCCTCGATCATGTCTTGGAAGTTTAATGTATTTTTTCCCTCTACCCAAAGGTTGTGCCAAACAGACACACCTACTTTGCTCAGACTCCAGTGAAATCACACGGGTTTGATTATGGCCGGCCTGGACTTGTCAAGAGAACTCTTTTCTCACCTTACGGCTCCGTTTCCAGCTTAATGGTGCTTTCCAAAACATGATTCTTCCTCTCATGAAAAATGCGCTCTTGTCGCATAGAGTGCTAGCTAACCTGCTCTGTGGATGTGAAAGAGTTAGGGATGAATAGTGTGCCAAAGGAGGAAAAGGAAGAAAAAATATAAATACGGTTGAGGATGGAGACGACTTTTCCCACCTCATATTCAACAATTTCACAGACTCTCATCTGTAACAACTGGATTTTAGAAACCCTTGACTGAGAAAAAGCATATTATAAAAGATCACAAATTTTAGAAGCTGTAAGAAAGTATAAATGTCTTTACTAACCCAAGTAAGATCTACATTTCTGGGGGCGGGGGTCTCCGGGTAAATGCTTGCAAGTCTCATTCTATTATTTAGTTTGTAGAAAATATTCAGAAGACATGAGAATTCATGGACTCTTAGCAGTGATTCGTGGTTCTGTGTTTCCTTTAGGGTTCGTTGGCCAAAGATTGGGGTTACTGTTCTATGACATCTGAACATGGTGATAGTTTGATCTGTCCTTCTCATCACTTCTAAGATGTTTATTGCCATATTGTCTGGCCCATGGTGGTCCCAAAGTCTGGAAGGTCATCTTTGTCCCTGCTCCCAGATGCCAGAGCTATTCAGTCATTATGGCTTTTCTTTTTCTTTCTTTTTTTTAACACTACTGAAGAAGTTTTCACTGATCAGTTTTTATTCCTGGCCTGGGAGCGGTAAAAGTGATACTCAAGCTGAAAGTAGTTGGTCCTTAACTATCCTTTCTAACTACAAACCATGTCAGTAACATTACATTTCCTGTTGGCCATAAGGGAATGAGAGAACTATCAGAGCAGTCATTTATGTGATGAAATATAACTATATTGTTGAGTAAAATACAGCAATGGGAAGTTACATAAACCTTCAGTGTGTTAAATAAACCTACAGCTTGAAGGAGGTTTGCTTATTAATGAAAAGAGCTGATCAAATCTGTCATGCTGACGAAAATCATGGACAAAATGGCCATATGAAAGGTTTGAGAGCAAAGACAGCACTCTTTCTTTAAATGCTATCAATCATGGGCGTATGTCAAATAGAAATTGTCTTTGTTCCATCCTCACAGGCTATGGATATCTGCCTAATACCTCTAACCATTCTTATCTCTATCTCTGCACAGGACAGTGTGCACATACTGTTGTTAGGTAATGTAGAATTTGCATTTGATCAGTGCTTAATTACTCATAATTTTTACTTTTATGTAATAAAGCATACAGTCTAAGGAATAACTATACACCAAGTCACAATTTCTTAAATAACTCCCATAAATCATCTCTCCTTGTCTAGTTCCAGTGACCACCTAGTTAAATTTTACATTCTCATTAGCCCTAGGAAAACCCCATTTCACTAGCAAAATTGTTCTTACTATTTTATCTTCCACACATCTAGGGCACCACTAAGGTATATTCTCTGTTCTAGCCTAAAATGGAACCTTGGATTCTCCCATTTTCTTCACTCCCATGAACTTTCTGAAATGCATTTATGCCATGGAAATTAAGTGTATCGGAGTTATAAAACAGATCTAAGATGGTAAGAATTTTTGGAAGATTCAGAAACCTTGCATTTGTTATACGCTCTTACACTTGGTGATGAGAAATAAAAATTATGAGCCCCAGATCTTGAGTGTTTCATGGATAAAATTAAAAAAAAAAAAAACCATAGGCACCTGTTTCAAAGGTACTAATTAGAAAATTTAAGTGAAGGAATTGTTACAAGTGATTTTGAGAGTGTAAAGCACTAAATTCTCCATTATTCTGGTTAAAAAGAAAATGGAGACAATAAGAAAATATTTACATACTTTTATGTCAAAAATTTCAATTACATCTATGGTAATTCATAGCCAGTTTTTGTCAAATCTGTTTCCTGTTAGAGGGAAATTTTTTCCTCCCTCTTAGTTGTCCTTCTAGGGGAAAGGAATGAATTAGTAGAACCCCAGGACTCTCTTTGCCCTTTTATTGACCTATTCCTGAGTGAGTTAGGGACATACCTGATTTGTAACTTGGGAAGAACAAAGTCTTCTTCATTCCTCTTGAAGAAAACCTGCCTGTAAGTTCTCTTCTGTTCTCTGTGCCATGCAGCCTACCCGGATGTCACCTTAAGACAGAGATGGTTGCCTGATCTAGTTGCCTATGACAGTGTATAATTCTGATGATTTAACTGTAAAGTATCAGGAAACTCATTTGGCTTCCATACAACTTCTCTCTATTAATAGTGAAGGTGATATGCTGGCCTCATTGGCTGCCCTTTCTCCCCCCCCCCCAATTTATTCAACACTCATGTAGAGAGAAGGAATAAAAACACCAGGATTTACCGAATATTAAAGAACTTTGCCATATTTGTAAATTTGCTTTCATATTTTCAAAGAACCTGTGGTCTTTTACCCATTTATCCACTTCCATGTAACAAACCACCTCAAAATTCAGTGGCTTAAGGTGATTTATTACTGTTTCTCATGATTCTTTGTATTGGCTGGGCTCAGGTGAGCAGTTCTTAGCTAGCATTTCTTATGTGGTAGCAGTTGGTACATGGGCTGCTGTTGCTGGATTCAGCTGGTGCCTGGGGCTACATATCTGCAGTGTCCAGGCAGGCCTGGAACCTCAGCTGAAATGGCAAGATCAGCTCTCTTTCTCCAAGCACCCCTTTCATGGGGCCAGCTAAGTCTTCCTCACATAAGAAGGAATAGGGGTTTCATCACAGTTGGACTACATTTTCGGGGGTGGCTTCTCCCAGCATATGTGTTTTAAGAAAACAAGGCAGACACTGTAAGTCTTCTTGGGACATAGGCTTAGAAGTCACGAAGCATCCTTTCTACTATTCTAGAGTAGGCAAGGCCAGTCCTGATCCAGGATAGGAGGGGTTAGTAAGGACACTGATTCTAGAAGCCTGGACACATTGGACATGAAGGGGTTAGCCACAACCTATGATATTGAAAACATGAATATTTGTTAGAGAAAACTTCATTTATCAGGCTATTTATTGGAAATAATTGTATTTGGGGATACCTGAGGGGGTCAGTTGGTTAGGCATCTGCCTTTGGGTTAGGTCATGATCCCAGGGTCCTGGGATCGAGTCCCACATTGGGCTCCTTGCTCAGCAGGGAGCCTGCTTCTCCCTGTCCCTCTCCTTCTGCCTGCTGTTCTGCCTGCTTGTGCTTTCTCTGTCAAATAAATAAATAAATTCTAAAAAAAAAGAATTGTATTTGTTTACTTAAAGTTATAATTACTTAAATCATAGCTAAAATCTCAACAATCTTATAAAATTTAAATGCTAAAGAATAATCAAATGCTAATTATTTCATTCAACATAATATAATTTATTCAATAAGTTTTAAAAGATTGTAATTTTTTTTCCACTAAAGATCTTCTTTCTTATATATACTTTTTTTGGTTAAAATAAATAATTCTGCCAGTTTAATTTTAGAGCATAGCATAGATTCTATTTCTTCCACAGCAGGAAAACCTCAAAAATGTGAAATGCTTATATGACCACAAGGAGATGGTAATAACCAGAGCTAAGAAGGCTGTAATCCTCCAGAGTCAGGTATGTGGGAAAAAGAGGGCAGAGTGTGCAGTAGAATCTTGAAAGAGTAGATGGCATTCCCTGTTTGGGTAACAAGAGCACATCCAGTTCTAGTCTGATCTTAAAACTAGAAGGTCGTCCAATTCCTGGTTACATGGAACAGGTTTCCAAAGCAGAACTCAGTTTCTGGAAGGACAGAGAGAGAAAGCAGGGCCCTTTGGAGCTACAGATTTAGGGCTGGCAAACAGGGACAAGGCAGAGACTAGGTTATTAGTAGTAGAATTTATTGCAAGAGTATGCATGTCATGGTTTTATATAAAGTAATCATTGCTACTATGATATATAAAGCACCAAATATTAGTGGTTTTTCATAAAGGAACTTTATTTTTCACTTAGCTTTTAGATGGATGTTTCTGATTGATGAGTGTCTGTCCTTCACGCAGTGATTCAGAAACCCATACTCTTTCTATCTGAAGACCGTCAGTTTTATCATGAGGATTTCAAGGTTGTCATGCCCATATGCACACAGCAGCCAAAAGAGGGGGAGTTGAATAAAGGGATTATGAGTAAGAGATTTTCATAAGCTAGGGATGGAAGGGACACACATAACTTCAATCACACTCTGGCCAGAACTCAGTGGCATGACCCACGCTACCTGGGAAATAGAACATTAGCCATGGCAGAGACAATGGGAATGGGATCCAGCTGTGTGTCCAGGAGGTGGAAAACAGGGCTCTGGGGAGTAGTCAGTCTTTCCCACACCTAGGGTTTAGAATTTGAGGAAGAATTAGAGAGTCTTGGTACTGACTCTAAAGAACTCTTGACTTTGGTAGTCTTTTACTTCCTCCTTCTTTATAGGCAAGAAGTGTCCCAGAATCTTGAGAAGGGCTAAATGAACAAGGAAGTGTAGTGATCCGGTCTTGTAGCTCTAAAAGAAAATAGATTGGGGCACCTGGGTGGCTCAGGGGGTTAAGCCTCTGCCTTCGGCTCAGGTCATGATCTCAGGGTCCTGGGATCAAGTCCCGCATGGGGCTCTCTGCTCAGCAGGGAGCCTGCTTCCTCCTCTCTCTCTCTCTCTCTCTGCCTGCCTTTCTGCCTACTTGTGATCTCTCTCTGTCAAATAAATAAATAAAATCTTAAAAAAAAGAAAATAGATTGCCAGGAAGGGACGTCACATCTACAAAATCTAATTTTGACCAACAATAATTCTACTAATCAAAAGGATATAAATGCAGATGACCTACAGAACTTCAAGGGGGATCAAATAAGCATTGCTGAAGAAGTGTGTCATAGGAAACATGGGCTCAGAGATAGTGCCACCAATGAAAGAAATAGCTGTTCGTAGAGGTAATCCCACATTCAGAAGAAAATTGAAATTGGGTGAGTGCCGTCTCTCTCACGGAAACGGTAAAGAAATGTCTTTCTGAAGCCTAAAAATTTCCTACAACATTCGCGCTCTTAAGTGAGAACACACAATGCTGGTCGGCTTATGAGCATTTCTTTTACTTCGACTCCCCATGTTTGCCTTGATTTGGCATCAGCAAAATGAAAAGCCACCACTGAAATCAGACTCAATCCTTCATGTCATTCTATCAGCCTTAAGGCTTAAATAACACATTTCTCTCTAACTTTCTGTCTTGTATTTTTCAGCATATAAGCATTTGTATTTTTGCTTTTGTATTGACTCTGTTCCTTGGTTGCAAGGCGTTGATAAAGGGCTACACTTTCTACATTCCGTCATCTGTGTTGGTAAAATAAGCTTCCCTCGGCTTAGGATGACTCTCGCAGACAAGAAACTCAGTGGAACCATAGACCGTGGTACAGAGGGAGTATCTGAGGCCAGAGCAAGGTGGGAGAGAATGCACTCCTGCAACCTCTTCATGAGGCGATCATCAATCTGTGAACCCCAGAATGAAGTAACGGTATAGAGAGGACATATTCCTTTCGAGACATCCAAAATGACAGCTGGTGATTTTCTTTCTTTTTTTTTTTTAAAGATTTTTCTTTCTTTATTTATTTGACAGACAGAGATCACAAGTAGGCAGAGAGGCAGACAGAGAGAGAGGAGGAAGCAGGCTCCCTGCTGAGCAGAGAGCCCAATTTGGGGCTTGATCCCAGGACCCTGGGATCATGACCTGAGGCGAAGGCAGAGGCTTTAACCCACTGAGCCACTCAGGCACCCAGCTGGTGATTTTCTTAACCAGTGTTCATCTAATTCATTCCCCAAGCAGTGTGGCTTTGCAGAGGGAGGAAATGGTTGCCTAATTGCCCAGAAGAATTTCCTGGAGATGCTTCAGTAGTAACAACTTGTCTTCCTCTGCCTATGATCCATGAATAACAAAACAATTGAAAACGAAAGTCAGACTGAAAATATTACAATGGCATCTCTAGTCAAAATAAAGCAGAGCATTGAAATAATTATCTGAATAAATCACACCTCCTCCCCTCCCCGCAAAATACCCATAATTTTCATAGCTCAATTTGAAGCTTTCTACTCCTTGAAAATAAAGTGTAATTTAATTGTTTTTTCACTTTATTTGTGAACACATTCAGCCAAAGGGATAAGGTGCCAAGAAATATCCCACCTGCTCTGTTCAGCTCTCTCCCAGCCCAGCCTGTGTATTCTTAAAGGCAACTTCCTTCCATGAAAGGATTCCTGGATTAGGGGTCAGACCACGTGGGCTCGCTGTCCTGTTCCCTAGTTATCACTTTGTTTATGGAGAAGTCACTCCCCTTCTCTGGTTCTCACCTATAAAGTGGGGAAGCTGGGGTATCCTGGAATCCTAACTAATTCTATTATTCCATAATTCTGTTTTCCCACAAAAGAAAAAGCCCCTAAATATAAGCTTTAGTGAAGCATCTAGCATGCAAGCGTCCATTTTAAAACCTAGGTTGTTAACCCTAAATTCCTTTTGGCTGAGTCTATCCAAAATTCATTGAAAAATCTATTTCCTTTGAATTATCGTCATATAACAATGGTAGATTTTCTAAAATTCTGTCATCTGCCTTTGTGAGTCCATAGAAATTTTTCTCCCCTGCATAAAGCTACCTGGGTAGTGCTGACTCAACAAGCAAGTTTTACCATATTTCAGTTAATACTTATTGCTATATATATATATATATATGAGTACATATATATATATATATATATATACACATCTTCTGATTAAGTGACATTGACATGAGACTCCTTCACAAGGTTTAAACAGTATCATAGAATATTCCATTTTATCAACTGCTTTAGCATTCTATCATATAGTTCAAGCTGGCTGGTGATCAAGTATGATTAGAAAATGTGCTCCCTTTGGCCATTAGGTTTTCAAACTAACTCTTCAGTCCATTTTTTGTTTTTTGTTTTTTTTTTTTCTAGAGTCTGTTCCCATCAGTTCTGTAAGTGTATATTCAACCCTCTTCTTCCAGAGAAATCCAGAACTGGTCTCTTTGATGATATTCTTTTAAGAATGGTGGCCAGAAGAAATGAGGCTTATCTATTTAGACTGAAATGACTGAGGTGTGAATTTGAATTGAAACAAAAGGGAATGAATTTTTAGAGTGCATAGCAATGTTTGAATTTATTCCCAAATGAATCCTATTATTTTGCCAAGGCATCGCGTGGCTTTTAATAAAGATAGTATTCCCTCAACAAAATGAATCTATCACCCATCATTTTTCTTGTGATTTAGAATGAGGAAGGTGAGCTGCCGCATGAAAAGTGCATATTTAACAGTAAGTGACAACAGTATTATCTCTCTTATTGTGTGCTAATGAGGTCACCCTTCAGATGTTCCATAATCAGGAGCTTCATTCCACATTTCAATGCAGTATTGACTTCTTGGTAAAGGAAGTTAAGCGAAGAGACTTTTTCTGCAATTTCAAAGGAATAAAGCGATGATGGTAATAGTAGCTACATCTAATAGAAATTATGTTTGAAGCCCAGAAACTTGACTTTCTTCAGTAAGTAATAGCTCCTGAGTTCCCAGCACTGTAGATATTTTATATATATTATTTCTAATCTTCACGAAATCGTTCGAGCTATAAATTATTCCCACTGGGAATAGTTGCTGGAACTGGCACTTAGAATGTTTAAATTTCTTCAGTGTCCCATAGGTAGAAAATGATTGAACCACGATTTATATGCAGAACTGGCCAACTCCAAAAATCTTTCACTTTCATGGGTCCTTTCTCCACCTGTGTTACCTACAAGGGCAGCCACCAGCCATAGGTGGCTTGCGGGTACTTGAGATGTGACCTGTCCAAAATGAGATTTTGAAAACTCAGTGCTAAGAAATATAAAATATGCCATTAGTGGTGCTATTGACTGAATGCTTGTGTCCCTCCAAAATAAATATGTTGAATTCCTAATGCCCAATGTGATGGTATTTGAAGGGCAGAACCCTGAGGAATAGGATTAGTGTCCTTCTTAAAGAAACCCCACAGAATGTTCTTGCCCCTTCCACTGAGTGAAGATACAAGAAGATTGCAGCCCAGAAGAAAGCCTTTGACAGACCATGATGGCAAACTGATCTCAGCCTTCTAGCTTCTAGAACTATGAGAAGTAAATGTTTACTGTTTATAAGCCACCCAGCCTACGGTATTGTTGCAACAGTCCAGACTAAGACAAACAGTTTTCTGCTGACAAGCTGTTGAAATAATAATATTTTGGGTATTTAGGTTAAATGAAATATCTGATTAAATCTAACCTCATCCTCTTTTAATGTGACTACTAGAAAATTTAAAACTACTGTGATGGTATTTGTAGCTCACATTGTATTTGCATGAACAGCATTCTCCCTACAACATTACCTTTTATAAAGATCCATAACACAGCTCATATCTTCACCATTATAATCTCGGAGGTTTGGGGGAAAAACCAAAATTAGTACTTTGAAACATTTATTGAAATTGGAAACGTCTTCCTAATACCATCTGTTAATAACAGACTTTTAATTAACTCAAGGAATTCAAATTAGCTTAGTAAATCTAGCTGTTACTCTTCAAATTATCTTAAGGCAAAGATCCACACCGGTAAGTTAAATATCATTTTATTTATTTATTTATTTATTTATTTAAGATTGTATTTATTTATTCCAGAGAGAGAGAGAGGGAGAGAGTGTGTGCTTGGGCAGGGGGAGCAGAGCAGACTCTCTGCTGAGCAGGGTTCCATCCTAGGACCCCAGGATCATGACCTGAGCTGAAGGTAGACATTTAACCAACTGAGCTATCCTGGCACCTCCTAAATACCATTTTAAAAAAGACATCTCTGTTCCCTAAAGGCTTCTTCTAAAAAAAAAGAGAGAAAAGAAATGGAAAAGAAATGAAAAAAATTCGTGCCTCCTGATAGAGAAATTGCCCGAGATCCATGGGAGCTTCCCCTCAATGAATCTGTAACAAATGTATCATTGGCTTTGAGGCCAACATTACTCAGTTCTTCCTAAAGTGTTATCTGTGAAAAAATGCAGCCCAAAACATAACACAAGTCACCTTGACGAGGAGAGGAATTTATCTGAAAAATTCTCGTCCTTGAAACAATGTCACAGGAATCCTTACCAACAATTCTCATCTTCTTACCTTCCCCTAACAGGATGAAAGGAAACACTCTTCACAAGCTATGAAGCCTACCCAGACTTCTTAATCAGACTTCTTACCCCTAATAATAAATTTCATCTTTACCAACCCGGGCAGCTGCTTTATCTGTGAGCTCAGACTTCAAGCATCAGAGCTAGACCCATTGCTTTTATTCCTGCATGGTTCCTCCACTCATACCCATCCATCTGTTCATTTCAAATTACATTTTGACAGACTCCGCTGCGCCTGCCAGTGTTAGATGTGCTTGGGACCTATCGGTAGACAATAAGATAATCTTCCCAATCCTCCTGGAATTTTAAGAGTTATGTTGTAAGAACTTACTGGTATGGATTATAAACACAGTGGAAAATTCAAAAGCCCCAGGGCTACTGGAAAAATCAGTTATAAAATAGGCACAGTGTAGCATCAAGCAGTGGGACTGATAGCTGTTCAACAGACCCTGAGTTAAGACTTCTTCTACATATTACCTCATGCAATAATAGGTATTAAATGATGTGTGTTGAGGAAAAGTCACAGAAAGATTTGAATTCATTTGAAATGTCCTTTTCCCCCAAATCTCAATCCATCAAATTACACAAACTCGCATGACATACGAAGTGGCAGCCAGCGTCAGTTTCTTCAAATCACTGGTCTTAGGACAGAGAAATGGAGGAATTGGGGAAGAGAAGTCTATGGCCTGAACCACTGTCTATGAACTTTAAACCTCCCCTTCACTGGACCCATATAAAAGTCACAGGTAACATGAACATCATCGCCAGCCATCTGAAAAATCAAAGAAAAGACATCATTGCAGCTGCATAGTCGAAATCCCTAGGCTAGGGATGCAATTGCATGAGCTACAGTCACAGGCTCTGGTAAGTCTTGTTTTGGCACCAACCAGCTGTGTAACCTCCAAAAAAGTGACTCAGGCTTTCTGAGCACCTGAGTCCTCACCAGAAAAATAAAGGTGTCGACGAGATCTCTAGCATCCTATGCTGCTAATCCTGTACCTAAAGGATTCGTAGCAAATATTTCTTGAGTTTGACAATAAAATACTTTTTCATTCTCACTCTTTGCTTCAGTAAAATCCTATGCTACATAATGAAAGATTTTTAAGTCTTACTGAAAAACAGAACTGAAAATAAAGAACACTCCTTCATTTAGCTTAAAGGAGTTCAGCTTTGGAACAAGAGTTCTCTTGGTCACATTTTACAAAGCAGATAAATGTACACTTTTTTTTTTTTTTTTTATAGGACTCCTTTCATTAGCTTTATTTAAGAGCCCAGGGAGGGATGCCTGGGGTGGCTCAGTTGGTTGAGCACCTGCCTTTGGCTCTGGTCATGATCTCAGGGGTCTTAGGATCAGGTCCCACATCCGGCTCCTTGATCAGCAGGGAGTCTGCTTCTCCCTCTGCCTGCTCTTTCCCCTGCTTATGCTTTCCTCTCTCTCCTGCTGACAAATAAATAAAATCTTAAAAAATAAGAGCCCGGGGAAAGGAAACCATTTTTTGCAATGTTAATTTAAATATATATATACATATATAATACATATTATGTATTATGCTGTATATAATATTTATACATATATATATATACACACACACATATATATAATCTCAGCTTTTCTGGGAAAGGCTAAAGATATGAAGATAGTACTTCTATGGTTCTGTTCAGTCTTTCTGAATCCTTTATTTTTTGTACTAACTCCCTGGCCAAAGAGGCATAGTGAAATTGAAGAGAGACAGGACCTCTGCTTTCCTAAGACACCGGTGCAGTCCCGAGGAAGTCACCGATCACAGGAGACCGTGATTCACTTGAACATTTGCCACCTTAATCTGGGATTTCATCTTCACTTTGACAATTTCTCATGGCACTGTGCTTGTTAGTTCCTTTTACAAAATTTGCTTCGTGAACTTTTGTATATGCAACCCATTACTCTATCTTTAAGGAAAAGATTTTACCTGTTTGTTATCATTTATTCTCTGGCTAACTTTAAATGTTCTTTGAAAAATAATTGTACAGTTATTATTTTGACCTCAGTGTTTTGTTTTGTTTCATGTTTCACTATTTATAAAAGTTTGGAAAAATCGACATAGAATTTCAATTGAGGCAGGAAATTGAGAGCTGATTAAAATGCTTAGGCCAGCATCCCTGTTACTTGAGCTGCCTGTCATCTGTCACTGACGTTAGACGTGGACTCCACGAAAGGCCAGGTAGAAAATACACCAACCCCACACAGGCAATTATGGTCAGTAGTGATCGATGAGAGAGAGAGTTTCTTAGCTTTGTTTTAAAAACAAATTTACTATTTTTCCTAATCATAAACAAAAAAGACTTGATCTAAGGAGATAATTTGGAGAATACAAAAACGTATTGTTACATTGGTTTGTTGAAATTCTAAGCTAATTGATATTGCCAGCACCATTATATAAAAATACTCTTTTAGGGAATTTTCTCCAGCCTGGGGAACTACCTCTTTTCATTGCCAAATAAATAAGGTTTTGTGCTTTTGAATGTGTGTATCTTTGACTACTGGTGAACTGAAATGTTATTTATTGTTTACTTCTTCTTTTAAGAATTTCTTACTCAGCTTTTCCTGATTTTTCTTTTGGGGGATTCTTATTAGTTGGCATGAGTTCTTTGAGATGATCTTTGGCGGTGATCATATTTAGAAGCTAGCAAATCAAACTGTTTTCATTCTCCGAGATCCCCATTTCCTTATCATGGCTCAGAGCTCCCAGTTAGATGCACCTGGAAGGATGCAAAACCCTGTTTATTGCATGAACTTGGGAGAGAATTCCCATTGTTGCCCTCCACGTGAGAGCTAATCCAGATGGTTTATTGCCATAGCTAGGAAGGATATGAAAAAGAGGATGGAAAAATCTTCCCCTTCTGGACAAGAGATAAGTGGAAGAGATAGAACAGTAAAGAAGGAAGAACGTAATCTTAACAGGTCTGTCCCTCCTTCCAAACCCTCAGGAATTCCCTTGCCAGAGGAGGGACGCTTTGGTCTGTAGAATATAGATAGGGAACATATGGAATTAGGCCAGAAGTTGGCTCGTGTTATAAATACAATCTGTATATCTGAGTATCTCCTCGTAAGAGATCATAACTCCCTTACTCTACCAATCCTCGCAAGTCATTTTCCCTTTATGCTGCCTGCCTTCTGTGTTCTCACAGCATCAGAAGGGAAGGAGTGCTGGGACTTCTCAGAATCTTCCCTGGTCTCCACGGGAGAATGGTTCCACTGTTTAGTCCTTGGGCCAGCGACTGCTGGGTGTGGGGTGTGATCCGATCCCTTTTTATCAGTTTGAGCTAATGCATGGGCATCCCTCATGGGAGTCCCTGATTCTGGCCATTTGCCTCTGATTTCTAAATCCTTGCCCACTGTGGCCTCTTCATCTAGATCCAAGTAATTTTTTGTCTCCTCCACCGCAGCTCTGTGTGGCTTGCTTGGCATGCACAAGCTGGTGGGGACCAAAAACACTCCCGAGGCTCTCAGAGTCTAATGGGTGACACTGCGGAACCCTTACTCCAGGATCCTGATGAAAGTAGCCACATGTAATTCTTTTCCTGGCACATCTCCACGTGGCCTACTCCTTAACTTTTCTGGATGTTTTAAGATCAGATCCCCAAGAAGTTGACCCAACAGATGTGGGGATAGGATGGGAGGTAGCAATCAATAATTCAAGGGCCTTTCTTCTCCGCTTGTATCTTCTCGGCCATCCCACAGTGTCTTGGGCCAGGAGAAGTGCATATATCTTTTCTCTATAAAATATGTCCTTTTTTCCCCTAAAATTTCAAAATTCATGGCTGAGCATTTAGATGAAGTGCTGCTAGCTGGAAATAGAATTAAATAAGGGCAAAAATAACATCTCCATTACATAATTAAGAATAAAAACCATATCCATCACCTTTATAAAAATTATGCTAATTTCTTTTCCATTTTCATCAATGTTCTTATAAACAAAACTGTTACATTTTTATGTAGAAAAATATAAAGGTTTTCCTTCATGATTTTTAAAAAAAATATATGTTGTATCTTAGGGAAGTCCTTCTCTAGTCAGAGTTCAGAAAAATGTTCATATAAATTGTGTCTAGCATTTTATAATATAATTTTGGATACAGACTTTTCAGTATAAGTCTGGGATTTATTTTCATGTATGATGGGAACTAAAAATCAGATGTTAGGGATGCCTGGGTGGCTCCGTTGGTTAAGCGGCTACCTTCGGCTCAGGTCATGATCCCAGCATCCTGGGATCGAGTCCCACATCGGGCTCCTTGCCTGGCAGGGAGCCTGCTTCTCCCTCTGCCTCTGCCTGCCTCTCTGTCTGCCTGTGCTTGCTCTCACTCTCTCTCTCTGACAAATAAATAAATAAAATCTTAAAAAAAAAAAATCAGATGTTATAATTTTGTAAATTATCATCTAGTGTCTGTAACCATTTGATAACTAGTCCTCCCATTCTCTAACAGTTGTTTCCTTCAACACAAACAAAATTATTATGAATGATACAGTTATTACAGTTATCTTTCTTGTTTTACTTATCTGTTGATTTTTTTTTTACCAGTATTATACACTTTTGATTTTAAATCTTTCCAATACTAGTTTTTTTTTTCCTTAGCCTTTCTTGCTTATTTATTCTTTCAAATGGATATTGTGTTAAAGTCTAAATAAATCTAGCTAAGATTTGGGGTGCCTGGGTGGCTCAGTGGGTTAACCCTCTGCCTTCAGCTGAGGTCATGATCTCAGGATCCTGTGATTAAGGCCCGCATTGGGCTCTCTGCTCAGCAGGGAGCCTGCTTCTCCCTCTCTATCTGCCTGCCTCTCTGCCTACTTGTGATCTCTCTCTGTCAAATAAATAAATAAAATCCTTAAAAAAATCTAGCTAATATTTGATTAGAATTACATTAAACCAAAACATTAATTTGAAATGAATTAATTTCTTTGAAATATTGTTTTGCTAATAAGAAATATGGTATATGCCTCTCTGTATATATTCGGTAAGGTTTTAGTTTTTGCTCTTGTGTGCCAGAGAGCTCTTATAATGGTTGATTTTAAATATTTCTGTTGTTACCTGCCTCCTTAGCACAGTAGACAGCGCATCAGTCTCATAAATATTCCTGTTGTCAACGTTTTATTATGACTTATTTGTTTTAATTGATTATAGGTGATATAAAGTTGTTTATATGTTTAAATATATTCTTAATTGCCTTCCTTTATGAACCTTTCAGTAAGTTCTATTTTAACTTCTAAATGAAAAATCTTATCATTTGCATGTAATTATTTTCTTCCTCCTGTTTAATAGGTAAGCCTCTTATTTTTTATTCTTATTTCATATTCTTATATTTCAGAAGAATTTCAGAAAAACATTAAGGATGGGAGTTATAGCTGGAATCCTTGTCTTAGTCTTGATTTTAGAGTAATATCTCTAACAGTACATTATTAGAATGGTAGGGACTAATTTCTAAACGAAAGGAAGTTGACAAAGACTTCACAAATGCTTTAAGACCTATGGGTCTTAAGTCTCTCTCACACACGTATGCATGCACATATATACTGTTTAACCTGAGAGTTTAAAATGGTCCCTAAAGAAATTCAACAGGCATATGGGGAGACTGCAGGTTCACACAAGATGAATCAGTAAATGGAAATGGGCTGTACTAGTTTCCTGTGGTTGCCAGGACAAATGAACACAGATTGGGTAGCTGAAAACAGAAATCTCTTTTCCCACAGTTTTGGAAGACAGAAGTCCAAAATTAAGGTGTTGGCAAAGCCTCACTCCTTTTGGAGGCTCTAGAGAGGTTCTTTGCTTCTTCCATCTTCTGATGACTATTGGTGTGTCTGAACTTAGGGCTGGCTCACTCCCATCTCCCTGGTCACACTGCCTCCTCTTCTGTGTTATCTCTCTTGCCTCTTTCCTAGCAGGACACTTGTGACCTATGTAAAGCACAACCAGCTAATACCAGATAATCTCTTTATCTCAAAATCCTTAACTTGATCACATGTGTGACCACATAAGGTAATATTTACTCTTTTGCTATATAAGGTAATAGTCACAGGTTCCAGGGATTAGGATATGAACATAATTTGGGGGTGGGGCCACCACTCAGCCCACTACGAGGGGAAAGTGAGTCATTGGCAAAGACCTGACATGTCCTTTCCCTAGTGGCAAAAATTAGTAGCCCCCTCATATATTAGTTTGCTGGAACTGCCATACAAAGTACCATAGACCAGGTGGCTTAAACAACAGAAGTTTATTTCTCACAGCTCTGGAGACTTCGACATCCAAAATCAAAATGCTTGGCCAGGTAGATTTCATTCTGAGGCTTCTTCTCTTGCCCTGAAGGCAGCAGCCTTCTTCCTGTGTGCTCATGTGACCTCTTCCTTGTGCATGCACAGAAAGAGAGAGCATGCCATCTCCAAATACAGCCACACTGGGGGTTAGGGTACGAACATATGAATTGGCAGGGGTGGGGGTGGAGGGGACAGAAATGTCCATAACTGAGTCCTTGGCATCTCACATCTCATACTTCTTATGAATCAATTGAATCAGTTGTGATCTCTGTCCAGTAAATGTTGTTTTAGTTAAAAAAAAACAAACATATATTTTCTTTAATCGTGGGATACATTTGATAAAATCTCAGTAGAATAATTTCAATATAAAATAATAAAGCTACCTTTTTTTTATAGTCTGGTCAATTTTTTTTCGAAAGAAAGGACAGCAGAAGTATATATACCTTCTATGACTCCAGGTCTGAAAAGTATATGTAGAGCTTAAGAAATTAATGAAAACTCCACCAATAAGTAGGTAAAAATAATTAACTAAAAAATTTAACAATTGGTGTTTGAATCAAAATTGTAGTAGTATCTAGTATTTTGTCTAGTTTTTGTAAAGTGCTTTTTAATTTTTCAAAACTAAAAATTCATTTGGAAATTAAATAAATCTGCTTTTTAAAATTGATTTTAAGTTATTTTGTTGAATTCTGCCTCTTGTTAATTAATTCTTGAGATTCCCTTGGATCTCATGCTACCATTGTTTATTACTGAAGTCTAAAACTTAATCATTTACAGATGGATTTTCAGTTTTCTGGTATCTTTTTCTTATTTTAAATGTTGTTTCTTTCTAGTCTTTGCTTTGTTCTAAAGCTCATTTTTAGTTACACAAGTAACAAATTTACATACTCTCTTTGTATAAATCCAAAGCATTACAAATCAGACTAAAACCCTCTTTGATAACCTTCCCTGATTTTGGTTTTGGTTCCATTCCCCAAAGAGAACAGTGCTTTATTTTTAAAATTTTTTCTGACTCATTTAGAGGATGAAGTAGGTGTGCACCTCCATTTCTTCATTGTACATATTCGTTTGCTTAACCATCATTTCTTGAGGACCCACTCTGACCCTCTGGACACTTCTGACGGTCTCATGAATGGAAGGGGCAACTCGAGTGTGGACGGAAGAAGCTTGTATTACGGATTCCTAATTCTAATCCCTAGCTCCCAGTTTCAGACTTAACATGCACAAAGAAATTTAAGAATTTTACCATTCTCCATGGTATTGAAACTATAAGTATTAATCTGAGATACTAATTTTGTAAAAAAAAAAAAAAAAAAAAGAGAGAGAGAGAGAGAGAGAAAAGAAAGGAAGCCAAATTGTCATCGCCACATGTTGGTAGTAAAACTCCTAAGGACAAATAGTTCCAAGAGCACTTTAAATCGCATAAGCAAGGAAATGAAAGCTTGTTAAACAAAGTCATTAAGGCAAATGCCCACTCAAAGCAGACATAGTGAGCCCGATAATAACTCCACTAAATGTTATCTCTAAAGAAAGTTGCATTCATTGTGCTTAATTTACCTCGAATGCTCTTAAGGAATAAACTCGTGTGTACTGAGTTTATGGAATGTGCAAGGTAAATAGTCCTTGGGAAGCATATTGCCAGTTGTTAGAAGAGACACATATCATTTTAAACTAAACCTTCGGCATCTGTTTCAGGCTCTGATTACAAATGATGGAACTGACAATAATTTACACTTACTTCATAAAAAGCAAAGGTGGTGATTAAAGAGGATGTGTGATCTTTATTCAAAGCAAACTGCATCTGCTCTGTTTTCTCTCGTAGCTGG
Organism: Taxidea taxus jeffersonii; assembly: GCA_003697995.1. Lineage (NCBI taxonomy): Eukaryota > Metazoa > Chordata > Mammalia > Carnivora > Mustelidae > Taxidea > Taxidea taxus. Next base: position 21,010 of record RCUC01156097.1, on the reverse strand, counting down.
CTGTCTGGAAGATAAGTCTCCTGCTCCTGCCAGAAAGGGGATGGGGCTCCCTTGTCCTTTAGGATATCTGACTCGCTTCCGTGCTTTCCTTCTTTGCATGTGAAACCAGAAGAGCTCCCTAATATAAAGTTTATTGTTAACGGGGTTTGAAAATTGAGCTCCTGTCTTTACCTACATGTGGGCTGTAAGAGAGATTTCAACTTCATGAGGAAGGAGAACAGAGCCATTCTGTTATCCTGCTGCTCTCTTCACTGTATGCTTTTCCCCAAGACTAGGGTTTTGCATTTAGATCACTCACAATAACAGCAGTAGGGTGGAACCTTTGGAAGACATCAGAATCATCTGATGTAAAAAATACTAATGCCTGGGTCCCTGAGGGTCAGAGAGAATTTTCTACGATGCAATTAGAACATCAGATCTCTTTTAAGGTCACTGCATGGATAGCAACTCCTGGACTAACTGACATCACTCATGTGACTCATCTGAGCTCTTCCAAGATTGTAATCATTCGAGTAATGAGCTACAGCTACCTCCAGCCCACTGTGGTATAGATTAAAGACAACCTAGACAAATGCCTTCACTGTACTTTTATATTAAGCGTATTATCCCATATGCAATAAAGTAGATGTATTTGAAATGACACTTCAAGGGGGGAGGAGGAGCCTGCCAGCTATAACAAGATGAAGAAAGAATTCCCTGTGGAATAATGGCACGCCAAGGTACAGCTGGGAAAGCACCCTGCACAGAGGTTTGATATGCTCAAGACTGGAGTGCATGCACGGGAGGCACTGGATAGGAAGCACGAGCTGAGCTACAACATCCTCATGCCCTGTGCTAGAGTCTTCCAGCCGCTGGTTCTGCAGAGAACAGTTGGCTATGGACGAGATGAAAATGGATTCCTCCCAGTAATGACCTACCCTAATAGCATGGAATCAGGATCGGAAGGAACGGTCTTTTTGGGAAAACATTTGTATAGTACAGATAGAAAGATGGACTTAGCAGGCAGTTAGGTCTGGGTTTGAATCCCAGCTTCGTCACTTCCTCACCAAACTACATCATTTCTCTTACACTCCATTTTGTCACCACAAAATGAGAACAACCATACTCTCCACAGACTCTCCACAATCTCAAATTGTTCCTACTTTACAGATGTTGCAGAGTAACTATGGAACTGGTTGTTTCTTAGTTCACTTTGCTGGGGAAGACCAAAGAACACTACTTCGTAAGTATAATTATTCCCACCACCTTGGCGCACCTCAGGGAAGGGCTTTCAATCGTGTTTCCTTGTTGCCAGACTGCTCAGTTTTCACAGAGGGGTGGCAATCCCATCCCAGCCTCGGGACTGTTAAAGTATGTAGAAAGACATTTCAACAACATTGTGTAAGGGTTGCTACAGGCTTTTTTTTTTTTTTTTTTTTTTTGGTACAACCTGGAATTTATTGCTGCCTAATACTTACCTAAAACTCAGTACAGGGAGTTAATATTTATAGCTCTTAGATTAGAATTTAACAACGCATTTGCTTAACTCATGCACCGCTCCTAGCAAGTTTTGTAGAGCTCTACTCCAGACACTTCAAAATTTATTCTTTGATCAAAACAGATGCAAACACTCATCCCTTCAAGGCATCTATAGAGCTGTGCTTCATGTCAGACATTATACCACCGATCAACATGTAAGAACGTAAGAAACAGCCTTAGAAAACACATTGCTAAATTTATTATAAGAATATATTGGGGCACCTGGGTGGCTCAGTGGGTTGAGCCTCTGCCTTCGGCTCAGGTCATGATCTCAGGGTCCTGGGATCGAGCCCCGCTTCGGGCTCTCTGCTCAGCGGGGAGCCTGCTTCCCCCTACCCCTCTCTGCCTGCCTCTCTGCCTACTTGTGATCTCTGTCTGTCAAATAAATAAATAAAATCTTAAAAAAAAAAAATAATATATTGCAAGGTGTGTACTTTCTCTGGCCCACAAGAAAAATTCTCTCTGGTCTCAATATAAAGACAAGCCATAGTTCTCTTCATTAGCTAGATCCATTTTTCCCTCCTGGAAACTATGACTTATTTAGCCAATCATGTATGTCTCTGCATTTTCTCTAGACTGTTTGGAACAGAAGTTGGGACCCATGACTCTTATTCTTAGCTTTATCTTATTTTACCCTCGTATATTTTTCTTTGTAAAAATTTCCACATCTGTCATTTCTTTATTTTGTTAGAGCATAACAAATACGTTGTTGTGTACTTTGTCCTGTACTTTAAATACTTTCTGGGAAACGATCAGGCAAGCATACATACCTATATACAGAAATGGGTACTATTGGTACCTAAGATGGGTACTACTGCTAGCTAAGGGCCTGGGCTTGATTCTCCAAGGCATTAAGACTCTATCTACTACGTTTTTGGTGGAGGCTGACATGGTCAAGTTCGTACAGCAGAAGGAATGCTCTGGCACCAGAGGAAGAATAGATAGAGGAAGGTAGACTTAGTAATGTTTCTCAAAAGAGGTTTAGGACCCTATATCCCCATTTCCTTGGTATTTGTTAAGAATGCAATTTCTAAACAAAATCCAGGAATCTGCTCTACAAATGCCATTTTGTTCACACTTGAATTTGAGAGCCACTGGCAGAGTCCTAAAGATCTGTTAAGAGATCCTTTCACTGGGGTACTGGGTGGCACAGTTGGCTCAGCCTCCAGCTCTTGGTTTTGGCTCAGGTCATGATCTCAGAGTCCTGGGATCGAGCTCTGCAGTGGGCTTCACATTCAGCACAGAGTCTGCTTGAGATTCTCTCTCTCCCTCTCCCTCTGCCCCTCCTATTGCTGCTGTCTGTCTCTGTCTCTCTCTCTAAAATAAATAAACTATTTTCAAAAAAGAGATAAAGATCCTTTCACTAAACCAAGCAAACAATGGGGATGGGAGTCTGAATAAAGGAAGTGACAGTGAAGGCTGGGAAAACATCACCTTGAGAGATGCTGAGTTCTAGACTGATGGCTTCCCCAAATGTCTATCCTTGTTCCTATGAGGTAAATGCCCAGGACTACAGGGCTGCTTGAAACACTATGGACACAGATATATAGATGATATAGATGATATAGATATAGATATAGATATAGATATAGATATAGATATAGATATGGATATAGATATAGACATAGATAAAGATGTAGATATGATATATATAGAGAGAGATAGACATATACTTCTTAATCATAACAGTGATATCAGAAAGGAAACAATTCAGCCCAGCAGGGCTCAGCTTCTCCTTCCCTTCAGTAGAGTCCGGGCACTGCTGGGTTTGGGCCTTCTGCTTTTATCTGGAACCTTATCAGAGGCAGTTGGCTCAGGAAACCTGTGAGAGACTGAGCTCTTCCAACAGGCAGTGAAGCCCAGAAGCCTTAAGTTTCCACAATAAAAAATTTGCTACTATCAGAATTGAATTCCACCAAGTTTCTACCCCTGAAGCGATTGGTGATGCCTCAGGCAGTGGGTGAGTGAGCAGTGTATCCGTCTCTGGTTTTGGGTGAGATAAAGGCTAGTCACAGCCAGGGAAAATGAGGGCAGGACTTTGAAAGGACCTGCCTATTTTAATCCTAGAAGATTTTTATGTAGGAATAACTCGAGTGGTTTATTTTCAAAGCTGGTAGGAAAGTTGAAAAATCTCTCTCATGCTGCCAGGCCCACGGGGCAGTCCCTGCAGGGGGCTCTTGGTAAGTGACAAGCTCATTAGTAATGGCATTGCCTTTCTTCCCTGTGTGTTCTTTCACAAGAAAAGATGGCCAGTGTCTGAATTATAAATAAAGCCAACTACTGATACCCCCATCCTTTTATTTCTTCCCCTTATTCTACATATGTGCTGCCTACTCACCCAGGTTTGTGACAAGTCTCATTCTTATTCTTCTGTAGATTGAAGGAATGCCTGAAATGGATAAAGGGTAGAATTTCTTTCTTACTGTAAAATCTTTAAAACCATGGCAGGTTACTCAGGGAGAATAGAGAGAAAGCACAGAGTGGTTGGGGAGGGGGTTGTCAGAAGAAGAATTGGTACAAAAGTACTAGAGTACTTTATACAATAGTACAAAAGTACTATTTTCTTATTAAGACTTGAGAAAGCTTCATGAGTGAAACAATCTGTCCACCGATTTCCTTTTCTCCATAATTTCTTAAGGAGAAAAAGCCAATTAAAAGACTACAAAAGTTTGGGACACCTGGGTGGCTCAGTCTGTTAAGCCTCTGCCTTTGGCTCAGGTCATGATCTCAGGGTCTTGGGATCTAGCTCTGCATCTGGTTCCCTGCTCAGCAGGGAGCCTGCTTCTCCCTGGCCTCTGCTGCTTCCCCTACTTGTGCTCTCTTGCTCTCATTCTCTTTCAAATGAATAAATAAACTCTGAAAGAAAGGAAGAAAGAAAGACTACAAAAAATAAAAGCAGAAATGGAAAAACAAATGAAATCAGGTAGTCTGGTGTTCTGTTGGCAAAAGCCAGTGTTGGGATAAGGCAGGGTCTACATCCTCAAAAACATTTAATATTAAGCCACATCCAGATGGAGTTAAATGGAATGCCACGATCTGTATAATGCAAGTCAGGAAGTGAATTGTCCCAAGCTCTAACTCCGGTACCACCATCAGGTTCAGGAGTCTGGAAGAGACTGGTTAAGGCCCCATGTCCCTAAGCCAGCAGCGGGAGGGTAAATAACCAGTGGCACAATGACAGAAAGTGATTTCCTGCTCATAGGCCAATGCTTCTTCAGCCATTCAATTAGAGAGTCACCTGAGAGAGAGCCCTGCATTTATTTTCTTCCAGAATCACTCAGCCATCAGAAAGGATGAATACCCACTATTTGCATTGACATGGATGGAACAGGAGGAGATTACGCTATGTGAAATAAGTCAAGCAGAGAAAGACAATTATCATATGGTTTCACTCACATGTGGAACATAAGGCATAGCATGGAGGACATCAGGAGAAGGAAGGGAAAAATGGGGAAGGGAATCAGAGAGGCAGAGGAACCATGGGAGACTATGGACTACAGGAAACAACCTGAGGGTTTCAGAGGGGAAAGGATGGGGGACGGGTGAGCCTGGTGATGGGTATTAAGGAGGGCACAAATTGCATGGAGCTCTGGGTGCTATACGCAAACAAGGAATCAAAAACTAATGATGTACTGTATGGTAACAATCATAACGTAATAAACAACAACAATAATAATAAAGAAATGTACCAAAAAGTGCCTTTAAAAAAAAAAAGATTTTACTTATTTATTTATTTGAGAGAAAAAGAGAGCATGCATAGGGAGGGGTGAAGGAGAGGGGTGGGGAGGGAGAGAAGCAGAGAGAGAGAGACAAGCAGACTCTATGCTGAGTGCAGAGTTGGTTGCTGGGCTTGATTGATTCCAAACCCTGTGATCATGTCCCGAGCTAAAACCAAGAGTTGGAGGATTAACCGACTAAGGCACCCAGGAGCCCCCAAAATGTGCCTTTTAATTATTTTCTACATTTTCAAAAGAAACAACAATTTCCCTAGAGACAAGGATCATTCTTTGGAGAAAGAGAATTCTCACTGATTTCCTAAATTGATGACTTCCTAAGCAGCGAGACCAGGTAATTTAATTCCAGAATTTGGGAATATAGTTCTGGTAGTAACGGGAATTCCTATATAAGACTGTTGTTTTCCTCACAAGGATCCCTGGATTCCTGCAGCCTGTATGATTGACACTTAACGAACTAATCTGTGAGATAATGGCTAGTGCTTTCCACCTCTTTGGCTGAAATCAGTGATTCTTAGCCAAGGATGTGTGAAAGGAGGCAGGGGAGGTCTCCATATGGTTTTCTTTTCTTTCTTTTTTATTTTTTCCATATGGTTTTCAATAACAATACTACTACCTAACACTTTGGATACCATGTGTCTTGTCATGTCATATGTTTGCTCTTTTATATGCACTTTTCATTTATTCTTCGAGAAACACTAGAAATATAATGGTTTGTCCTTTAATTGGTTGGTTTTCAAACTCAGGTGCATCATCATCACCTGGAGGGCTTCTGAGAACACAGACTTCGGGGTTTCTAAGTCTGTTAGGTCTGTGGTGGGGTCTGAAGATTTTCATTTCCAACAAGTTTTAGGTGATGCAGGTTACACTTGCCTAGGGTCCACAATTTAAAGACCCCTGTAATTTGGGTAACCCTAGGGGATGATCTCACACAGCTAACAACTGGAGGAAGTGATTCTAATACAAGGCTATGTGATGCAAAGCTTTAAAAAAATCCAAGGACTCTGCATTTATCTACAATGTAGTTGCCATAGGGTTAACCAAAATGTGGCATTTCTTTCCTTTTGTTGGGGAGAAAAGAAAGTGTTGCAGTCAATTACTGATTAGGTGAGGTTAAACTAAGTCTTCTTGATGAATTACATATGAGAAACAAGCTTTTATTTAATATTATGTCCAGAGAAAGAAGGAAGGAAGGAAGGAAGTCAATCCCTGAGGTCTGAGAAGGGAGAAAAAGGTAGAGGGACTTGGGGAGTGACAGTGTTGGCGGCAGAGTGAGGTCCTGTGGCCCTATAACAGTCCCCTTCAGCCAAAAACATTAATATTTCCCAAGCTGACATATGAGGCAATAAATCATTTTGTAAAGAGGTTAGCATTGCCTAGAGACACTCTAAGATACTGGATTAATGAAAATTTAATTTTGTTCTTCAGCTATCTTGAGTTTTTGTTTTACTTTGTAGTTGACTACATCTTGGGTTCAAATCTAAAACTATAATGATTTACAGGCACCTCTTACTAGGAAGAGGTAAGGCAGAGGTATCTGCCTATCAAAGCCAAAAGAGTATTTTTGAGACCCAAATCTGCCAGTTCAGGGTATTTCCACCCCTATTTGTACATCTGTATATAGACAGAACGTGAACACAAAAATGGAAACAGACATGCTTGGCTGGAGAGGAGAGGTGTTATTTTTCCAATTGTTCCTCTTCCCAGCAGGAGGGATGTGAGGTTTGAATTTCAAATTAGTTTTATTGTCTTAAGGCAAATATCAGCACACAGGTCTGGCCCAGGGAAAGACAGAGACCCAAACCTTACTTGAGTGCATAACAATACCCACTTTAGATGTCTGTGGCCTTATATGTTTTCATAGCCATCCTGTGAGATGATTATTATTTCCTTTTCACAGATAGGAAACTGAAGTTCCAGAGGCTACTGACTGCCTGGTATCACCTGCTGGGAAGAGGCAAAAGAAGAATTTGAGTCCAAATCTATGAGGCTACAATGCCCATGCTCCTGCCTTTATATCCCATGGTCAGGATCTGTCAGAAACTCCATCCATTTCCCCTCAAGAAGCAGAGTTGAAATGTGCAAGACGTGAACAGCTCACCCTGCTGTGCCTTTTCACTTGGAGGGTTCATCCTAGCTCCATGCTCTGGTCTACAGGGGCTCTGTGAATTCTGTGAAAATCACGTGGTTTTGATCTCATACTTTACTGACTTCCCTGTCTTCTTTACTGACATCTCTGGCCTTTGCTTTTGCAAAACTGCAATGAAGTATATATATTTTTAAATATCATCAGAGTGAAATGTAAAATATAAATGGTTTAAGTAGGAATTCTTAAAATAGATGTGAGAAACTGCAGGTAAATTAAAAAAAAATGTCTGAACTCAAAGTAGAAAGCTAGCTCAGCAGAACTTCACGATTGGGGGATATTGGGCAGAAAAAGAAGAGGGAGGAGATGGAGCAGGAAGGAAAATGGGAAATTAATTATCCTATGTGGAACTCTTATTTTCTTCTTTTTATGTAACACTAGAGAGATTTGTATGAATATTACAAAAGACACAAACTTCGATAGGATGGAAAAGTTCAGTATAACTGCCACATAAATGATAAGGAAAAAAAATTATGTGTAAATCGATGAAGCCATTAAAAACAAGGGAAAAGAAGACAATAAAGGGAAATAAATAATGCATACAAAGTAAAATGTACAGAATAAAATCGAATAAATTCATTAAAGCACTTGCGTACTTCCCTTTAAAGGGCAGATCATAATAGTTACATGTTTAGAAAATATTACACTGTTTATAAAGAACAAAGTATTAAATCCGGGTTGAAATTAAAGAGACAGTTAAAGAGATATTACTCAAATGTATTTGCAATCACCAAGAAAGCAGGAATGGCTATATTGATATAAAAGGAGGAGTTTACAGCTAGATTCACTTAATAGAATAAAGAGAAGGCTCTTGTAAGTATGAAAAGCAAAATTTATGAAAGAAAAATAGAAATCTGAAGAAGTCTTACACATACATAAAAATCACTTAAAAAGCAAAGAGAACTTATTAAAAATAATACATTTCAATCAATTTCTTTAAAAATACAATGAATTTTTAAAAAATACAACGAATTTCATAAATAGAAATAAGTAATAATGCTCAACTCTCCAATTTCCTAGTGTCACACAGAACTTTAAATAGCTTGAGTGAGACACCCTATTTGTTCATTGCACTTGTGAAAATCCTGTTTACCAATTTAGACACACACAAAAACCTTGAATAAAAACAAATACAAATCTTCCAGACCAGTTCTCTAATCCTCACTGAACACAGGGTTTAGGAAGGAACTTTTATTACATAAAAATTATAAAATTAACCTTGAGATAGAGGTTGAATCACATAAGAACTTAAATTTTAAAAGGACAGATGAATAATATGATGAACATGAACATGAACATGAATATGATGAACAGATGAAAATAAAGAGAACAATAAAAAAGAGAAACAGTTACACAAAAATCTGGTAGACATCAGTCTCCTCTAGGAGAAAAACATGTAGCATTCGACTTAAATACTAACATTTTTGAAAGTGAAAGATTAAGTATTAAAACTCATATTCACATCAGTCAAAATTTTTAGTAGAAATCAAAAGAACTCACAGAACTTACTCTGGTAAATAGAACATAAATAAATAAAAGACTCTGTGATGGTTAATCTTATGTGTCAAGTTGGCTGGGCCATGGAGGGCCCAGATAGCAGGTCAAACATTATTCTCGGTGCTGTGAGGAGGGTGTTTTTAGATGAGATTAATCTTTAAAGCAGTAGACTGAGTGAGGCAGATTGCCCTCCCCTGTGTGGGACAGCCTTACCCAGTCCCTGGCCTGAATGGGACAGAAGGCTGAACCTCCCCCATGTAAGAGGGAATTCTTTCTGCCTGATGGTCTTTGGACTGGAGCAGTGGTTTTCTCCTGCATTCAGACTCTAACTGCAATGTTGGCTCTTCCTGGGTCTCGAACCTGCTGGCTTTCCGACCAGAGCTACACTGTTGGCTCTGCTGGGGCCCCCGCTTGCTTTCTCAACCCTGCAGATCTTGAGCTTGCCAACCTCTGCGTGTAATCACAGGAGCCAATTCCTTATGATAGATCTCTTTACATATATGGAGAATCCTAACATAGGATGTCTCTGAGACTCTCCAGGAGGGCCAGACAGTCCGGTCATGATCTGATTCTAAAATCATAGCCCTGGGCTCCTCTCTCCAAAACTGCTCGCTCTGCTGAGGGACAGAGGCCCCCGACTTTGAACCGGACATCCTGCACTTGGATTTATGTCACTGTTGTGTTAGAAAGCATATTTCTTTGCTGACACAATATCCCATGAGCGCTGTTACAGCCAGTATTGAAGTTGTGGCTAAAAACTCTCAACTCCCCTTTGTGGGCAGTTTGCTAAGCCCCTACGTCAACCACTTCCCTTATCAGACTCCCATGCTCTGCAGCCACGAAGCACACACACACACCTCAAGCTGCCCCTGGGCCAGGGACCAGACAACTATGAATAGTTGCTGTGCCCCAGAGACTCAGGGCTCAGACCCCAGGGAAACCTAGCTAAATTCACCCTTCTTGCCATCAAATAAGCCCGCTCTTACAGTTCTAGCTTGCTGTCCCCAAGGACAATCCCATGTGTGACCCTGGCAGCCTTCTCCTATTTGGAGCTTTGAGTGACCAAGAGCTCTGCTTTTCATCTCCCAGAGTGTCATTGTGTTGTATCACACTGTCAAAAATGATCTTTAAATCTTAATACATCTGGTCAGACCATCCCCACCAGGAAGAAGACCATAGATCTGCTTGAAACACCCTTACCTGTGAGGCACCTGGCTTGAAACACCCTTACCTGTGAGGCACCTGAGGGGCTCAGTCGGTTAAACTTCTGCCTTCAGCTCAGGTCATCTCAGGGTTCTTGGATCGAGCCCGCAAAGGGCTCCTTGCTCAGCGGGGAGCCTGCTTCTCCCTCTTCCTTTGCCTCTCCTCCTGCTAGTGCTCACTCTCGCTATCTCTGTCACTATCTGTCTCTCTCTCTCAAGTAAATAAGTTAAAAAATTAAAAAAAAAATCTCTTGTCTACTAAAATGAACCTCATTGAGGTAATTCTAATAGGGAATGTCTGTGTCATCTCCCACATCACTGTCCACACCCTTGCAGCAAGAGAGGCTTCGTAAGTAAATAATGACTTCAAGCTCTAATCCGAAGTGTCTTCTAAATGCAGAGACTTATCTGATACAAGAATGGTGCCAAAGGGGCGAGGCAGGTAAATAGAATGATAAACATCTGTCTGGGTATCTACCCTAAATATGCTAATTAGATAAGGCACAACGCAATAAAGTAGAAGAATGGAGGAAGAGGAAATTAAGAAAACAGCAGATCTTTGAGAATTAAGAAAACAACAAATCTTTGAAAAAGACTTAAAAATTGTATTCACTTCACATGAGCATGAGTAAGAAAAAAAATAGAAAATATATAAGATTAGGGGCACCCCAGTGGCTTGGTCGGTTAAGTGTCTGTCTTTGGCTCAGGTCATGATCCCAGGGTCCTGGGATGGAGCCCCACATCAGGCTCCTTGCTCAGCAGGGAGTCTGCTTCATCATCTCCCCCTGCCCTTTCCCCTGCTTATGCTTTCTCTCTCAAATAAATAAAATCTTTAAACAAACAGAAAAGAAAGAAAATATAAGATTTTATAGATCATCTCTTAAAAAGGAAAGAAAAAATAAGATTAGAAAAGAAAAATGAGAAACAATCACAGAAAAAGGAGAAATTGGGGCACCTGGGTGTCTCGGTTAAACAACTCCCTGCCATCAGGTCATGATCTCAGAGTCCTGGGATCGATTCCTGCATTGGGCTCTCTGCTTAGCAGAGAACCTGCTCCCTGCCCTCCCACCACCCCCCACCCCCGCCTGCCTCTCTGCCTGCTTGTGATCTCTGTGTCAAATAAATAAATAAAATATTTTTTAAAAAAAGAAGAAATTACAATAATATTAAGATAAAACTCTGAGGAACTATGATACCTAAGAATTTGTTTAGTAAAAAACAAGTCAGACTTATAAATGCAAAACTATAAAATATTACTGATAAACATAAAATAAGATCTGAGTAATTGCAAAAGCATTAGATGTTCTAAAATAGGAATCTGATGTCATAAAAATATCAAACTTCCCAAAATTAATATATAAATGTAATGCAATTTCAATTAGAATGCTAATAGAAGAGAGTGAGGGTAGTAGATTGGATCCAATTATTTAATGAGAAAATCTAAATGCCAGAGATAAACCAAGAAAAGTATGACAAAGAAAAACAGTGAAAGGAGAAGTCTTGCTTTACTGGGTATATGACCATAGTTTAATCACATTACTATAATATTGGCATAGGAATAGAGAAACAGGTCAAAGGAAAAGAGCAGAAAAACCTATAAATCAATCTTATGTATATGAAATTTTCAGATGCACAAATAGAGGAGAACATTATTGCATTTGAGTAGGAAGGATAATATTTGTTTAACAAATGCTGTTTACATAAGCTGTTATCAATATGAAAGGAAGTGTAACTGAATCTCCTTCCCATGTGATCTAGAATAATTTCAAGTGGATCCAAAACTCACATTAAAATAAACTAATAAGGTGGATCCAAACGGGAAAAAGGAAGACGCTTTTCACATTAAGTCAAGTCTGAGTATTTGATTACCATCTAGGAATGAACACTGTATTGCTCTAATTGAGCAATTGAGCCCGAAAGTGAGACTTACAGTGGCCTTAGTTTTTGCCGAGGGACAAGGGAAGATCTCCACACATGAATGACGAAGAAGAGTGAGAGACAAGAGACAAAATCCAAAGTGTGTTGATGATGTGTGTTCAGTATGTGATTGGCTCTGCATAAGGACATACAAAAAAAATTCAGAGCCATGGTATGCACAATTTATCAACATGATAAGCAGAGCATGGTTTAATCAAGTAAAAATAAACACACACAAAAAGACATCCCATGTTTTCATGTGTGCTTGTATGTATATATATGAACACAGAGGAGGTTAGGGAAGAAGGTTATCAGCATTGATTACCTGGTGGAGTTGAAGAAGCAAGTGAGGGGTTTTGCTCTGCCTTTATAAACTTTATGTTATATGCTCATTTTACTTGTTACAAAAAGCTCATATTTTAATTTGAAACACAGCAAATAAAACATTTGGATGTAGAAGCTGAGTAATGTCCCAAGCGGCCTATCAGCCAAGGCCCAGCCTATGTCAGGGAGGTGAGAGGCTCTCAGGAATATGGGGTTTCCTAACAACACCCCACAAAAGAAAGTATTAGGAAATTGTGTCTGTCTCAATTGTTATCAAATTGTCACTGATGCCAAGTTATAACCATAGGTAATTTGTTCTCTTACCTTATATCCTGCCTGTTCTAGCCACAGGTAGCAACTGATAAATCAAGGAGGCTGCCTAAGATTTCCTGCTCGATCCCAGTGTCCCACTTGAGGCAAACCCATGCTGGGGAGGAGAAGAGCTTTAAACTGGATGAGAATTTGGATTTGGTGGGCAGGGAGGAGGGGTAAAAATTTATTTATTTATGTTAGAGAAGGAAAGAGGCAGAAGCGAGGGGCAGGGGGAGAGAATCTCCAGGAGACTCCCTTCTGAGTGTGGAGCCCAACATGGAGCCCAACCCAGGGCTCAATCTCACAACCCTCGAGATCATGACTTGAGCCAAAACCGAGAGTCGGCCACTTAACGCACTGAGCCACCCAGGCACCCCGAGAATTTGGTTTTCTGACTCATTCTCCCTTTTCACACGTATTTACTGAGCAAGGGCCTACAATGTGCTCACCACTGTTTTAGATTCGAGGAATAACTGGTAAATATGAAGAAAAAGAAAAGAAAAAAAGCCTTGCCTTCAAGGAACTTACTAGTAAAGGAATATAGAAAATAACTAAAATCACTAAATCGTTCACTAGTAGGCAGGAAAAAAACAAAAGCACAGAGGAGTGGAAATGAGATTTGAAATTGTAAATGAGATGGTCAAGGAATATAACCTCTGAGCAAAATCTTGATGCACATCATAGTTACCCTGACTAGATTTCCCAGCACCTGAAAGAGAGAGGGAGAAAGAGACAGAGATTTTTATCATCTGAGAGTGACTGGAAAAGCTATAGAACTTACATGAATTTTAATCCAGGGGCAGGAAAGAATATTCCACAGAGTGAATTTGGTAGGAATAGGAAAGTAAGAATAAAGTATCCTACTGAGTTCAAGCTGACTCATTTTAATGAAGTGATTATATATAATTTAAGGATAGGAACATCCCAAACCAGACTCCAGAACTGCCAACATCCTATATGCTTAAAATGTGCTTGTTTGATGTTCCATTTGCACTCCAGAAAAAAGAAAGAAAGAAAGAAAGAAAGAAAGGAAGGAAGGAAGGAAGGAAGGAAGGAAGGAAGGAAGGAAGGAAGGAAGGAAGAAAAAAGAAAGAGAGAAAGAAAGAAAGGAAAATATATCTCCACTTGCAAGGTCTAATCTAAATGCCTGTGTGTCTTCCTTTACAGCTCTTCCCACAATCGGACTCCTTTATAGTTGAGGAATAGTTCTATGATTTCTACATGGCTAGTATTTGATTTAGGAGTATAGCTCATCTCTGTGGCTTGTAGATAAGAGTGTACTTTTCAGGGTAGATGCCTGGAGGAATGGTTTTCTATAAATTCATTGTGTTCCTAAAGGTCAGAGCTTTTTTCTTGCTTCCTTGAGATGTAGCAGTAGTATCAGAAGACATTGTCCTCACTTCATATCCATAATTCATCAATTCAGGGAATGAATTAAAAAAGAACTGCTCTGTTTCACTTGATATTTTGTTAACAGAAAATATGAATATGCTCACAATTAGAAATAGGGGATATGATACTACTTTTCCCAACCTCATGATTTAATCTATGTCTTGATAAACAGCAAGGTTATTTCTGAAGCTTCTAGGTTGGTGGAGAGACACCTAAGCACATTTTTATTTTCAGACCTATAATTTTATAAATGGATGGATTAGATTGCCTATCTTTATGACTAGATTGTAAGCTCTATGAGGTCTAACATTTGTCTTATTTACTGTGGTTAAAAAAAAAAAAAAAAAAGAAAAAAGGTGAGCACTGGTGGCTTAGGCGGTTAAGCAAGGGTCCTGGGATCGAGTTCCACATCGGCCTCCCTGCTCAAGCAGGGAGCCTGCTTCTTCCTCTGCCTCGGCCTCCCCCTCTGTCTCTCATGAATAAATGAATATAATCTTAAAAAAAAAATGAATGACTTTTTAAATGTAGAAATTTTTTATAATAAAGTCTATGATTATATGTATTGACCCAGCCTTAAATAATGTGTCTTTTATAACATTTGCATAAATTGTGGTGTCATGTACTTAGCATTATAGAGGAGAGGGATATTTTTCAGAACCAGACTGACACAGAGGACAAGAACAGTGGGGAAGGAAATAATTGTTTAACATTGTCCTTCTCAGGTGTCTTGTTTGCATTATGTTACTTACTATTACAACTATCTTGTATATAGTAATATTATCCTAATTTTACAGATTAGGGAACTGAGGCCGGAATGAGTCAGGTAACTAGCTCAAACTCACGTAGCCAATAAGTAATAGAATAGACATTCAAGCACAGTTCTGTGTGGCTTCAAACCTGAACTTTACTGGAGCTGCTGGGTCTTAACAAAATCTCAATTATTTTGACAAGAAGAGCTTATTTTCATTCTCATCTATAGTTTTTTCATTCAGACTATCAGGGATTTTTCTCTTTTTTAAATTTAAATTTTATTTTTTAAAAATATTTTATTTATTTATTTGAGAGAGAGAGAGAGAGAGAGCACAAGCAGGAGGAACAGCAGAGGGAGAAGGAGAAGCAGGCTCCCCACTGAGCAGGGAGCCTGATGCAGGGCTCAATCTCTGGACTCTGGGATCATGACTTGAGCTGAAGGCAGATGCTTAACAGACTGAACCACCCAGGCCCCTCAGACCCTCAGGGCTTTTTAAAGCTTTCTGGTAAAGCTTGCATTGACAAAATTGGAGCCCCAAAATTCCACTTCCTGTGACTTGTGACTTTGAGGTACCTAGGCCTGTGTTTTTAGAATGGCTTGGCAATACATAATTCAAATAAAAGTAGATAGTTAAAAGACCATGTTGATATAGAGTCTTAATTAAAAAGAAGTTACTGAGGTCCATGTACTAATATGGAAATTATTTTCTTCTTTTTGTTTATACAATTAACGTTAGTAGGTTGCCCTAAATCTTGCACTAAATTTATTTATGTTCCTTGAAGTATGGCATAATCTGTAAATCCAGATGGTCCTGTGATACATGTAAGTTCAGATCGGAGCAGGAATCCAGGAAGTATCAAATAAAGTGTTTAAGGGACTGGAAGTTTAAAAATGGGCAAAGAATATGAATAGCTATGTCTCCAAAAAAGATAAACAAATAGTCATTAAGGACACGAAAAGATGCCCAATGTCATTACGCAGTGGGAAAATGCAAATCAAAACCTCACTGAAATAGCACTTCACACACATCAAGATGACTATAACAAGAAAGACATAATGAGTGTTGGCGAGGAGGTGGACAACTGGAACCCTCCTATACCGCTGATGGCAATGTGAGATGATGCAGTCATTTTATAGAACAGTCTGGCAGTTCCACAAAAGGTTAGACATAGAGTTTCCATATAACCCAGCAATGACATCCCTAGATACATATTCAGAGAAATGAAATACATCAGTCTTGTAAGATCTTGTACACACACGTTCGTATTGTTCATAGTGGCCCCAAAGTAGAAACAACCCAAATACCTATCAACTGATGATTGGATACATACAATGTGTGTATGTGTGGAGACTTGCTATAACATGCATGAACCCTGAAAGCAGCATGTGAAGTCAAGAATGCAGTCACAAGGGACGCCTGGGTGGCTCAGTTGGTTGGGCAGCTGCCTTCGGCTCAGGTCATGATCCCGGCGTCCTGGGATCGAGTCCCACATCGGGCTCCTTGCTCAGCAGTGAGCCTGCTTCCTCTGCCTCTGCCTGCCACTCTGTCAGCCTGTGCTCACTCTCTCTGACAAATAAAATTTAAAAAAAATTAAAAAAAAAAAAAAAGAATGCAGTCACAAAAGGATCATGTATTGTGTGGTTGCATTTCTACACAATGTCCTCATTCAGCCAATCTATCATTGGTGGTTGCTTGGTGCTAGGGGTGTGTGGGTGAAGGAAACAGGGAGAGATGATCATCAAATGGCCACAAGTTTTTGGGGGGGAGTGATGAAAGTGGTTTAAAGTTGATTGTGGTGATGATTGTACAACTCCAAATATGTTAAAAATTATAGAATTGTATGCTTTAAATGAGTGAATTGTCTGGTCTGTGAATTATATATCCATTAGGCTGCTATTCCTATAAATAAAAGAGAGAGAGAGAGATTGGATACCACTATTTCCAAAGATGGGACAGAGTTAAGAAATCCCACAGGGGACGACTGAGATACAGCGGCTGGCAACCCAGGGAGAGAAAAGCACAGTGGCTAGAAACAAGGAGAAGTGTAGTTTTGGTACAACTGAGGAGAAGATTGCCCAGTAGATAGGGCCCTTGGTAGAGGAATGCAGCCATTATCAACTCATGGTCTTACAAGGAAGGGACCAGAAAATATTTACCTCCATTTCTCTCTCTCAGTCTAATCTCTAGCTAGTGTCTCCTTGGTCAAAATCAATTGGCCCACTGGGATGGTACAGTCCCCAGAGGTCAGACTTCTAGAGCACAGAGGAGGTGTGAAGAGCAGATCTGCAGAGACAGACAATGTCCACCCACACAACTGCTTCTCTCTGGGATGCACCACGTAAACTCCCCCTCTCTTTCCTCCCTGGCTGCTCATTCATCAAGGCTCAAGTCAAGATTCACTCCCCTGAAGCCTTTGACACTGCTCAGTCAGGGAACCTGATTATTTCCTTCATTGTACTTACCACTTTGTCAGTCTGGATCACCACAGTGCGGTATGGGATTGCTATAGACGTCCTGGATTCACGTCCCAACTACATCCTGTACTACACGTGTGACTTTGACCAAGTCACTCTCAAAGCCTAAATTTTCTCATTGGTACAATGGGAATAAAAGTCTCACTTTAAAGTGCTATCAGGAGGACTCATTCAGATACTCCTTATAAAACACTTAATTAATACCTTGTACAAGAACCACTCACCAGATCTCAGCTGTTTTGAGGGTGATGAGTCAGTCTTATTAGACTGCGTGGTCCTTGATGGAACTCTGTTTCACTCTTCTTTATATTCATAGGGTCTAATTCTATCTGGGTATATCCTAGGCTTCCATTCCTTATTAAAACAAATGAATGCATGAATGAACACTCTTACTTCTTGCATTGGCCACTAAAATACTCCCCAATCTCCTAATAACTCTGATGTCCCTGTGGTCTAAAACTTGAGGTACTCAACTTGCTCTATGTCCCACCTCCATTCACTCTATCTTGTGACTCTTTTTTAATTGTTTGAATCCCTCCTCTCTATCCTCATTTCTTGGCTGGACCATAAAAAAACAACTTCTAAATAGTTTCCAGATCATTTCTTCACTCCTATCCAATTCCTTTCTCATGCTAAAGATTGAATGAGCTTTCTAAATCAATCCAATAAAAATCACTTCTTCCTTGCTTCAACTCTTCGATGGCTACCCAGATCCTTCCAGGTAAAACCCAACCTCCTTAGCCTTGCACTCATATCATTTAGGAAATGACCATCTATGCTCCTCTGGTGTCATTTTGCACCACTCCTATAGACTCCACTTCTTCGAAATACTTGCCATTCCCCAGCAGATTGCGCTCAGCGTGAACATTGTCTTGGCTCTTTTGTGTGTGTCTGTCTTTGTGTCCCACTTGTAACTCTTTTATCTAATCTCTTCCTCCTATACCCTGAGTGCCTCTCTCTACTGCCCAGGCTAAATCCTTACTTGCTTCAACACTGAGCTCATGTTACCTCCTCCAGGAAGCTTTTCTTGATTTTTTTCTTATAAGCCAATTTCACGTCCTACCTTATGCTTCCTGCTTTAGCCACACTGCCCTAGTATATAGTCAGCCAAAATTTCTGGTCATTTTTCTCACCTTAGGGTTTTCACTCTCTTCTTGATCTACTTGGAAACATTCTGTTCTTTTTAACTTTCTTCAAATTTTTGTTCAACTTTCTCCTCAACAGAGGCCTCATCAAACTAACCCATTAAATACTGCAGTCTGATTTCTACCCACAGTGTCCTACATTCCTGATCCCTCCCACTGGTTCTATTTTTTCTTACCTTTTTTTCTCCCCACAGCACTGACACCACCTAACATCCTATTCAGTATATTTATTTATAATATTCATTGGGCATCATTTTACTTAGAGAAGGAATTTTTGTCTAATTTGTTTACAGATATGTCTCAAGTGCCTAGAACAGCACATGGCAAATAGTAGACCTTCCGAAATTATTTTTCAAACAGATTTATCTTTATTTTTATTTATTTATTATCTATATTTATTCCATCTAATATAATTAGATATATAGATTGATATAATTATCTATATTTATTCGATCGAGTCCCACATCAGACTCCCTGTTCAGTGGGGAGTCTGCTTCTGCCTCTGCCCCTCCCTTCTGCTCATGCTCTCTCTCTGACTCTCTCTCTCTCTCTTTCAAATAAATAAACTTTAAAAAATAAAATAAATAAAAATAGAAACTTTAAGGAAGGTCTAGGAATCTGTATTTTTAACTAGCACTTAGGGGACTTTTAGTGAAGACCAAGTTTGGGAACCACTGAGTCAAAACAATTTCATCCTAAATAATTCCAGACTGTACCAAAAAAAAAAAAGGAAGACTATTTCCTCCTTGATTTCTCTAGCGTGCACAAAGAACATTTACTCCTGGTGCTCAGTTATCACTCTTCCTCAGTCAGGGTACATCATTTTGTTTATGTGTATATACTTATACATCTAGATAGATAGATGATGATGATAGATAGATAGATAGATAAAGACACACACACACACTCTCCCCCAACAATGTGAGACCTTTTCTGACATTTGGATCCAGCACAGAACAGAACACTTAGAAACAGCAGTATGAGCCAATGTTCACATTACCATCATCAGGGAGCCAGGGTGAAGTCAGAGCTACTGAACCACATAATGCATTAATTGGGTGGAAAATAAGGAAATCTGCCAGAGTTTAGATTTAACACAAATTGAAGATATGGAAATCTGAGTTAAAATCTTTCCTTAGTTCCTACAAAAAGAGATCTGCTCTTTGGAGAGTGTAAGAACCCTGCTCAATGATGAGATGAAAGTAGATTGCTGGCAAAGGCTGAAGGAAGATGGTGTCCGTCATGACCTTCTTTGCTAGATGGCTCAGGCTCAGAGTGTCTTTTCTTTTCTTTTCTTTTCTTTTTTTTGAGTGTCTGTGTTTCATAACTTTTGATTTCTCCAAATTTAATGTCTCATTGCAAAAATGAGGCAATGCGAGGTGAATTAAACCCTCACAGGGAGTGATTCCCCTAGGAGGTCTGTGTGTGCTCTGTGGATGGGTGCCTTTGACTTCCTTTGATTTTACACTGTCATAGGACGGGTCTCCCATTTTGTGTGACAGCATACCCTGGCAGCAGAGGGTAAAGGTGACATTGAAAGGAAGGATGAAATGGAACCAATTTTCCTGAATAAGAGAAAGGTGGAGAGAAAAGTTCTTCCCATCTTTTAGATCATTAGGTTTCCTTCTATTTGATATGTTTTCTTTATAATCACATTCTAGTTTAAAGAGCACATTTGTTTTCCTTAATTACAACTCTTATTTTTTTTGTCATTTTCTTTGGCTTAATCTAGTATTCATTTTCTAAATTCTAAAAATAAACATTGATTGGCACAACAGATTTTAAATGTTTTTTTCTAATATAAATATTTAAGATGACAAATCCATCTCAAAGGACCACTTTGATCACAACCTATAGGTTTTGTTTTATAAGTTTTTTATTGTCTTCTACTATCACACAATTCTAAGAATTATTTATTTCTCTTACTCTTTTATTTACACATCATGAATCATTTAGCATTTTTTTATTTCAATATAGAGGAAATTTTTATCTTTTAAAAAATAACTCTTACTTAATTGTATTGTCATTGGATCCATGGTCTGTATATCTGTGTTATCTTCAAAATTGGTGTCTTTGCCCCCTTAATGATAAAATGTTGTAAGGAAATTTCTTTATATGCTGGAGAAAAATATGGATTCTTTAACTGTTGGCTGCAAAACTGTATATATGTGCACTAGTTCAAATTTGTTAATTATGTCGTTTAGATCTGTATATTTCCTGACATTTTCTGTACTTGATCTATCAATTAAGAGAGAGATGCTGAAATCTATGGTGGTAGATTTTTCAGTTTCTCCCTTAATTCCGTTTCAGCATTTTAAAATTAGTTGCATACGTGTTTTAAGTTGCTATATCTTCTTAATTCATGGAAACTAGATGATACTCCATCTTTACTAATACTTTATATATTGGAAACCCTGGATTGCTCAGTTAGTTAAGCATCTGTGGACTATTGATTTCCTCTTGGATCATGATCTCAGTGCTAAGATCCAAGCCCGTGTTGGGTTACACATTGAGCGTGGAGTCTGCTCAAGATTCTCTCTCTCTCTTTCCCTCTGACCTTCCTCTCACCTCTCCCTCCCTCTCTAAAAAAAAAAAAA
>RCUC01156096.1:0-15676 GCA_003697995.1 Taxidea taxus jeffersonii | reverse complement strand
TTCATATTCATCTTCTTTATTTCAGAAATTGTTCCTTTCACCTAATACCAGAATTTAGATTCTCCTCATGGACATAAATATACCTTTTAAGATTGTTTTGCACTAATCACAGCCAATCCAAGCCCATACATTGCACCTATTTTATTCTTTATGTCTCTTTTCATTTAGAGCAGATCCTTTATTGTAACACTCCTGAACTGTTATTTTACAGGATATACCACATTCTAAATTTGTCCAGCTTATTCATGATGAATTTTTTTTTAAAGATTTTATTTATTTATTTGACAGACAGAGATCACACAAGTAGGCAGAGAGGCAGGCAGAGAGGGGAGGGGAGAAGCAGGCTCCCTGCCGAGCAGAGAGCCCCATGCGGGACTCGATCCCAGGACCCTAGGATCATGACCTGAGCCGAAGGCAGTGGCTTAACCCACTGAGCCACTCAGGCGTCCCTCATGATGAATTTTAACTTGATCCTTTACTTCATAAACTAAGAGCTACCTCTAAAGGCTCTATGGGTTCAAGTTAAGCATATCTGGCTGGATAATGTATAAGTAATGCTACCAACTTCATTTTGCAACACCTAAGGAAACACAGAACATCTGGTTGACACACCATTAATGATAGATACTAAGCTTCACCACTGAATTAGAGTGGTGACAGCTTGATTTCTCTATTTAGTAGTTAACATTTTTCCCTGTGCAACCTGAAACTAATTTGCATAGTGTTGCTTTGGCATTGTACAAGTGTTTCATTCACCATCAAACATTCACTTGATAGTTTTGACATCACTGGATAATCCTGAATTAACCGTTTCATTTTATCACTGGTCTATACAGCACGGAATAAAACAAGCACAAAAAGCAAAAATCCCTGCTTGCACAGAACTTACTATCTGGTAGGATAGAGAGACAATAAACAGAAAAAATTAGGAAAATACTGTAGAAGTATGTCATGTGGTGCAAAGTGCTATGGAAATAAGGCTGGCAAGGGATGGGGAAATGAGGATGTAAGAGAGGACTGTGGGGTTGTTGTATTAAATAGGGTGGTCAGGAAAGCCATCACAAAGTATCTGTGACTTTTGTTCAGAGACAGTGGACACCTAGGAGAAAGAATCATTCCAGGCCAGTTCAAAGGGCCTGGTCTGGGAGTTTGCTGGTATGTTTAAGGGATGGCTAGGAGACCAAGGTGGTTGGAGGAGAGATAGAAAGAGGAAAATAAGAGAAGTGGCCAATGGGTACACAAGAGAGTGTGCAGATCATGGAAGCCTTGGGGGTCAATGAAAGTGCTTTGGCTTTTACTCCAAGATAGGCTGGAAGCAGAGGGGCAACTTGACTATCTTATACATTATGGGAATTTCATGGGCTCCTGTGTTCAAAATAAGCTATGGATAGACTTCTGGTCCCAATTTTAACATGTAAACAGAAGTTATCACTCCTATCCTTAACATAAGAAAGAAGTGAAACAAACTGAAAATCAACAATTTTCCTGGGCTTGTCAGAGAACTGAGGTTACAAGGCAAAGGGCCACCCTGAAATGTGGAGACACAGGAGAATATAGAGATCACAGCCAAGATCTACTTGCCTAGAGCAGAAGCTGCTAAAACCATAACCTGGTGAGAACACCTGAATGGTAATTTTGACAAATTGACAGAAACAGAATATAGACTAGCCTGGCAGTGAATAACTCTGGTGACTTAGGGAGACTCTTAGACTTTCTTGACTTTACCCTCCAGGATAACCCAGATTCTCACAAGAAAGAACCAAGAAAGATCCCCTCATGGCTCTGGGGATTTGAAATACACCCCGAAGATTCTCTACAACAAAGACTCACTCTCCAGTGAGAAAGACTTCACCAGAGCCTTGCTTCACCAAGGTCAGAAATTCATAACTACACAGAAGAGAGTATGGGAGAGGCAGGAGAGGAAATTAGGAAGTTACTGTAATACCTGTGGGAGGCAAAGATGCAGAGTTGGCTTCTTCCCATGAAGAGTCTAGAAAAGACTGAGCCTGGAGGAAAGGGAGAAAGAAAGTCAAATAGTGAGTTTATTAGAAGGAGGACAGTTTGTAGTCACAGACAGGGAAAGGAGAAGGAAAACCATTCCTCTCAAATTACAGAGTGAAAGGGTCCCTCTCTGAGCCATCCATAGTGTCCACCATTCCCACAGCCAATTTATTAGTCACCTATAGGCAAGCTAGGTAGAATGGGAAGAAAACCTGTGGAGAATTCATCCTTGTGCCAACCTTTCACGACAGTTTCTGCAAGCGTCCCTTGTCCAGTGGGCTGTATGACTCTGGAAACAGGCACTAGCAGCACTCTTCAGCATAGCTATATGGTCTCAAGGTCACATGATCACCTGGAAATCACACTTCTCTTTCCTTCAGGTCCCTATTAGATCATGACAAATCTCTTGGCATATTTTTTTTTCCATGGCTACATCTCATGTAGTTGCGGTCAATGTTTCAGACCACAAATATGCCAATCAGGTTCATCCAAACAATAATGGATTCTACCAGGCCCTGAGGTCTACTGATCTTTACCCTGTAGTTCCTCAAGTATTTCCATGGAAGTACCTGAAGCTACTGTAAAATTTATGTTTTAACCTCTTAACCTTCAGGTGGTCTTCTTGGTTTTTTGTTTGTTTGTTTTGTTTTTTGTATTCCAGCAGATCCAGCATCAGCACTTGTTTCTCCTCAGAATATTCAACACTATTTGTCAGAGCACAGCCTAAATGACAGCAGTCACATCACAGTATGTAGAATATTCTCTTTTATGAAAAGATCCTCCCAGACTAGGTATCTCTGGTTTCACTGCCATTTCTGTGGGAGCAGCTGGAGATTCATGTGCCGCCAAGCTCAAGGTCATCTCCAGAGCACAGCAGGTGAGACACATGAGGAATCCCACTTTTAGTAACTCCTGTCATGGCCCATTTCCATGTCTGCGTTCTGAACTTCACAGACAACATGACTGAGATCTCGGAGGTCACTGTGAATGGATGGGTGGACAGATAGATGAATATCAGAAAACAATGTTAAACACAGTTCTCAAGATGCTTCCTTTCAGGCAAAAGACATCCTATTATCTACTTCTTATATTTTTAGTACTGAAATTTTGGAGGTATATGGGGCTAAGAGAAACATAAGGAAGATGACCTCATAAGTGATTGTTGGTCCTGTTATCTGATGGTCTCTGGGACCTAACATACTCAGTTTAGAAAGAACCAAGTGTAAGCTGATGATGTGTCCTGATGCTGGATTTTCTCATCAGTAAATATCTAGACAAGTTATGATATCACTTCTCTAGCTTAGAAGTAGATATCTGGCCACACAGCTGATTCTAACATCTTCTAAATAAAAGAGAGAAATGAACTTCAACAGTTAAAAAAAAAGAACAATTACTGAAATGCTTGCCACATGTTGTGTATAAAATACTGAACATGATACAGGTGGGGATTATTTTCTTTTTTTTTTTAGGGGGTAAATGGATTTCTTTTTACTTTATACTTTTTTTTATTTAAGCTTTTTTTATTTAAACATATAATGTAACCCCACCACCCTCTCCCAACCCCTCTTCCCCCCCAACCCCATCAGTTTGTTTTATGACATTAAGAGTTTCTTTTGGTTTGTCTCCCTCCCGATCACATCTTGTTTCATTTTTTCTTTTCCTACCACCTTAACTCCCGCCCCCGTTGCATCTCCACTTCCTCATATCAGGGAGATCATGTGATAATTGTCTTTCTCCAGTTGACTTATTTCGCTAAGCATAATACGCTCTAGTTCCATCCCTGTCGTTGCAAATGGTAAGATTTCATTTCTTTTGATGGCTGCATAGTATTCTATTGTATATATATACCTCTTCTTCTTTATCCATTCATCTGTTGATGGACATCTAGGTTCTTTCCATGACTTGGCTATTGTGGACATTGCTGCTATAAACATTCGGGTACACGTACCCCTTTGGATCACTACGTTTGTATCTTTAGGGTAAATACCCAGTAGTGCAATTGCTGGGTCATAAGGTAGCTCTATTGTCAATTTTTTGAGGAACCTCCATGCTGTTTTCCAGAGTGGTTGCAGCAGCTTGCATTCCCACCAACAGGGTAGGAGGGTTCCCCTTTCTCCACATCCTCGCCAGCATCTGTCATTTCCTGACTTGTTCATTTTAGCCATTCTGACAGGTGTGAGGTGGTATCTCATTGTGGTTTTGATTTGTATTTCCCTGATGCCCAGTGATTTGGAGCACTTTTTTATGTGTCTGTTGACCATCTGGATGTCTTCTTTGCAGAAATGTCTGTTCATGTCCTCTGCCCATTTCTTGATTGGATTATTTGTTCTTTGGGTGTTGAGTTTGCTGAGCTCTTTGTAGATTTTGCATACTAGACCTTTATCTGATATGTCGTTTGCAAATATCTTTTCCCACTCTGTCAGTTGTCTTTTGGTTTTGTTGACTGTTTCCTTTGCTGTGCAAAAGCTTTTGATCGTGATGAAGTCCCAACAGTTCATTTTTTCCCTCGCTTCCCTTGCCTTTGGCGTTGTACCTAGGAAGAAGTTGCTGCGGCTGAGGTCGAAGAGGTTGCTGCCTGTGTTCTCCTCAAGGATTTTGATGGATTCCTTTCTCACGTTGAGGTCCTTCATCCATTTTGAGTCTATTTCATGTGTGGTGTAAGGAAATGGTCCAATTTCATTTTCTGCATGCGGCTGTCCAATTTTCCCAACACCATTTGTTGAAGAGGCTGTCTTTTTTCCATTGGATATTCTTTCCTGCTTTGTCGAAGATTCGTTGACCATAGAGTTGAGGGTCTATTTCTGGGCTCTCTATTCTGTTCCATTGATCTATGTGTCTGTTTTTGTGCCAGTACCATACTGTCTTAATGATGACAGCTTTGTAGTAGAGCTTCAAGTCTGGAATTGTGATGCCACCAACTTTGGCTTTCTTTTTCAATATTCCTTTGGCTATTCGAGGTCTTTTCTGGTTCCATATAAATTTTAGGATTATTTGTTCCACTTCTTTGAAAAAATTGGATGGGATTTTGATAGGCATTGCATTAAATGTGTAGATAGCTTTAGGTAGCATAGACATTTTCACAATATTTATTCTTCCAATCCATGAGCATGGAACATTTTTCCATGTCTTTGTGTCTTCCTCAATTTCTTTCATGAGTACTTTATAGTTCTCTGAGTATAGATTCTTTGCCTCTTTGGTGAGGTTTATTCCTAGTTATCTTATGGTTTTGGGTGTAATTGTAAATGGGATTGACTCCTTAATTTCTCTTTCTTCTGTCTTGTTGTTGGTGTAAAGAAATGCAAGTGATTTCTGTGCATTGATTTTATATCCTGACACTTTACTGAATTCCTGTGCAAGCTCTAGCAGTTTTGGAGTGGAGCCTTTTGGGTTTTCCACATGTATCATCTGCAAAGAGCGATAGTTTGACTTCTTGTTTGCCGATTTGGATGCCTTTAATTTCTTTTTGTTGTCTGATTGCTGAGGCTAGGACTTCTAGTCCTATGTTGAATAGCAGTGGTCATAGCGGACATCCCTGCCGTGTTCCTGACCTTAACGGAGAAGCTCTCAGTTTTTCTACATTGAGAATGATACTTGCCGTGGGTTTTTCATAGATGGCTTTGATAATATTGAGGTATGTGCCTTCTATCCCTACACTTTGAAGAGTTTTGATTAGGAAGGGATGTTGCACTTTGTTAAATGCTTTTTCAGCATCTATTGAGAGTATCATATGGTTCTTGTTCTTTCTTTTGTTAATGTATTGTATCACATTGATTGATTTGTGGATGTTGAACCAACCCTGCTGTCCTTGGTCGTGAAATCCCACTTGGTCGTGATGAATAATCCTTTAATGTACTGTTGGATCCTATTGGCTAGCATTTTGGTGACAATTTTAGCATCTGTGTTCATCAAGGATATTGGTCTGTCATTCTCTTTTTTGATGGGATCCTTGTCTGGTTTGGGGATCAAGGTGATGCTGGCCTCATAAAATGAGTTTGGAAGTTTTCCTTCCATTCCTATTTTTTGGAACAGTTTCAGGAGAATAGGAATTAATTCTTCTTGAAATGTTTGGTATAATTCCCATGGGAAGCCATCTGGCCCTGGGCTTTTGTTTGTTTGGAGATTTTTGATGACTGTTTCAATCTCCTTACTGGTTATGGGCCTATTCAGGTTTTCTGTTTCTTCCTGGTTCAGTTTTGGCAGTTTATATGTCTCTAGGAAAGCATCCATTTCTTCCAGATTGTCAAAGTTGTTGGCATAGAGTTGCTCATAATATGTTCTTATGATTCTTTGTATTTCTTTGGTGTTGGTTGTGATCTCTCCTCTTTCGTTCATGATTATATTTATTTGGGTCCTTTCTCTTTTCTTTTGGATAAGTCTGGCCAGGGGTTTATCAATCTTATTAATTCTTTCAAAGAACCAGCTCCTAGTTTCATTGATTTGTTCTATTGTTTTTTTTGGTTTCTATTTCATTGATTTCTGTTTTGATCTTTATTATTTCTCTTCTCCTGCTGGGTTTAGGCTTCCTTTGTTGTTCTTTCTCGAGCTCCTTTAGGTGTAGGGTTAGGTTGTGTATTTGAGACCTTTCCTGTTTCTTGAGAAAGGTTTGTATCGCTATATATTTTCCTCTCAGGACTGCCTTTGCTGTGTCCCACAGATTTTGGACCATTGCATTTTCATTATCATTTGTTTCCATGATTTTTTTCAATTCTTCTTTAATTTCCTGGTTGACCCATTCATTCTTTAGAAGGATGCTGTTGAGTCTCCATGTACTTGTGCTCTTTCCAAATTTCCTCTTGTGATTGAGTTCTAGCTTCAGGGCATTGTGGTCTGAAAATATGCAGGGAATGATCCCAATCTTTTGATACCGGTTGACACCTGATTTATGACCCAGGATGTGATCTATTCTGGAGAATGTTCCATGGGCATTAGAGAAGAATGTGTATTCTGTTGCTTTGGGATGGAATGTTCTGAATATATCTGTGATGTCCATCTGCTCTAGTGTGTCATTTAAGACCTTTATTTCCTTGTTGATCTTTTGCTTGGATGATCTGTCCATTTCAGTGAGAGGTGTGTTAAAGTCTCCAACTATTATTGTATTCTTGTCAATGTGTTTCTTTGATTTTGTTATTAGTTGGTTTATATAGTTGGCTGCTCCCATGTTAGGGGCATAGATATTTAAAATTGTTAGATCTTCTTGTTGGACAGACCCTTTGAGTATGATGTAGTGTCCTTCCTCATCTCTTATTATAGTCTTTGGCTTAAAATCTAATTGATCTGATATAAGGATTGCCACCCCAGCTTTCTTCTGATGTCCATTAGTATGGTAAATTGTTTTCCACCCCCTCACTTTCAATCTGGAGGTGTCTTCAGGTCTAAAATGAGTTTCTTGTAGGCAGCATATTGATGGGTTTTGTTTTTTTATCCATTCTGAAACCCTGTGTCTTTTGATTGGGGCATTTAGCCCATTTACGTTCAGGGTAACTATTGAGAGATATGAATTTAGTGCCATTGTATTGCCTGTAAGGTGACTGTTACTGTATATTGTCTCTGTTCCTTCCTGATAATACTTTTAGGGTCTCTCTTTGCTTAGAGGACCCCTTTCAATATTTCCTGTAGAGCTGGTTTGGTGTTTACAAATTCTTTCAGTTTTTGTTCGTCCTGGAAGCTTTTTATCTCTCCTTCTATTTTCAATGATAACCTAGCTGGATAAAGTATTCTCAGCTGCATGTTTTTCTCGTTTAGTGCTCTGAATATATCATGCCAGTTCTTTCTGGCCTGCCAGGTCTCTGTGGATAAGTCTGCTGCCAATCTAATATTTTTACCATTGTATGTTACAGACTTCTTGTCCCGTGCTGCTTTCAGGATTTTCTCTTTGTCGCTAAGACTTGTAAATTTTACTATTAGATGGCGGGGTGTGGGCCGATTCCTATTGATTTTGAGGGGTGTCCTCTGCACCTCCTGGATTTTGATGCTTGTTCCCCTTGCTATATTAGGGAAATTCTCTACAATAATCCTCTCCAGTATACCTTCTGTTCCTATTTCTCTTTCTTCTTCTGGAATCCCAATTATTCTAATGTTGTTTCATCTTATGGTATCACTTATCTCTCGAATTCTCCCCTCGTGGTCCAGTAGTTGTTTGTCTCTCTTTACTCAGCTTCTTTATTCTCTGTCATTTGGTCTTCTATATCACTAATTCTTTCTTCTGCCTCATTTATCCTAGCAGTAAGAGCCTCCATTTTTTATTGCACCTCATTAGTAGCTTTTTTTATTTCAACTTGATTAGATTTTAGTTCTTTTATTTCTCCAGAACGGGCTCTTATTTCTCCTGACAGGATTTCTCTAATATCTTCCATGCCTTTTTCAAGCCTGGCTAGAACCTTGAGAATCGTCATTCTGAATTCCAGATCTGACATATTACCAATGTCTGTATTGATTAGGTCCCTAGCCTTCGGTCCTGCCTCCTGTTCTTTTTTTTCTGGTGACTTTTTCCGCCTTGTCATTTTGTCCAGATAAGAATCTGCTGTTCTCCTTGTTAAGTGAACTTGGTCTTGGCTGGATTTCTTTGATCTTCTGGGGGAGGGGCCTGTTGTAGTGATTCTCAAGTGTCTCTGCCCCAGGTGGAATTGCACCTCCCTTACCAGGGGCCGGGGTAAGTAATCCTCTCAGGTTCGCCTTCAGGAGCTTTTGTTCCCTGAACGCTTTCCGTAGAGTTCCAGAGGACGGAAATGAAAATGGCAGCCTTCCAATCTCCGGTTCAGAGGAGCCGAGAGCTAGGGCCCCAGAGTTCAGTGCGCCTTCAAAGAAAAGCGTTTAATCACTCCCGTCTCCCCAGCCTCTGTTCGCGCTCAGAGACCACGCTCGGAGACCGGGCTCAGAGAAAATCGTGCGTAATCAGTCCCGTCTCACTGGCTTCTGGGAGCCCTCCAAGCTCACCCAGCCTGTGACCAAGCATCTCTGTCTCTGGCAGAGTCCCACCTGGAGTCTCCGAACCCCATAGATCCCTGAGCTCTCCCGGGTCAGATTCTCCCCGGATCTTGTGGGGACCCCTCGCACAGAGCACCGGCCGGCGTCACAGACCATGGCTCTAGGAAACCTTGGCTCTGTCTCCATAGCCGGTTTCCCTGCTCTAATATCTGTGAGCTCTGGGACACTCCCCGATACCCCCGATCCTTCTGTGACCCTGTGGGACCTGAGTCCACTCTGTCCCCGTGAGGTCTTCACCCCTGTTTAGCCTCTGGAGTGATGTCCCTCCCTGGAGCAGACTTTTAAAAGTCCAGATTTTGTGCTCCACCGCTTGCTGGGAGCCGGCCCCTCCCCCTGGGGTCTATCTTCCCGCCGCGTTGGATTCAATTCTCCGCTGGCCCTACCTTTTAGAAAGTGGTCGATTTTCTGTTTCTAGAATTGTTGTTTTTCTTCTCTACGATCTCCTGTTGGATTTGTAGGTGTTCAGAATGGTTTGATAGGCTATCTAGCTGATATCCTGCTGCCTGATGTTGTCTCAGCCTGTTACTTCTCCGCCATCTTGACTCCTCCTCTCTTTTAAATATTTTTAAAATTATTTATTTATTTGTCAGAGAAAGAGAGAGCACAAGTAGGGGGAGCAGCAGGCAGAGAGAGAAGAAGGTTCCTTGCTCAGCAAGGATGAGGGACTCGATCCCAGGACCTGGGATCATGACCTGAGTCGAAGGCAGCTGCTTACCCTCGGGGATTATTTTCTATATTCAAAAACTGCTTATATTGATATCATAATCTACTGAACTTTGTGTTTTGACTGTGACATTTTATATCTAAAATAGATTAGGTAAATAATATGTAAAGCTAGAAATAAAAAGGAAATCGATAAACCCCAAAGTCCAATGGAATGGAATCAGAACTTTCTCCACAAATATGATGAGTTAACATCTATACACGTGTAGAAAACAACTACCCAATCATTACAAAGTCAAAAGTTAATTGTCTCCTGTTGCGTGTGGCCAAATGATATACTATTTTATTTTAACACAATAAAGACTATATGGCCAAAAGCCATTCTATTTTATTTTAACACAATAAAGTCCCTGGAGTCTGGACTAGAGTTCATAAGAACTGAACTATTTTGACAAAGTACGAGCTGAGTAGTCATATTCTTTTCTGCAATTTTCACATCACTCACCCTGGTATAATGCCAAGTGCCTTTAGAATAATACCAACATCTCAGCTCTTAGTTGTATGGAAAGGACGTCCTAGTAGCATGACCTAGAACAAAAAGTCTCCTGAACAATGCGGCCTGAAGCTTCCTCAACTGAACAATTGAATCATAGTGCATCTCGTGCAAGGTTATAAATAATATGTCAAATATAAATAATATGGGCAAAATGTCTGATTTTGAAAACCTACTGCTTTCTTAGGCTGTGATTTTTCATTAGGTAAATCTGACCAACCATACTTACATCTGTTTGGCTACATGTAACTCTGTGTCCCTCCCACCCCCACAACACACAAAAGGAAAATATCCATAATAAGTTGCAGATTGCATTTACACATAGAAAGCTGGCTACTTCATATTGATTTAATTGCAAGAGAATTTCAATTTATTTAATTGCAAGAGAATCCAAGAGAAGTGTGCTCTTCATGATGTGGCAGAAACAGAGATGAGCCCTTCTGATCCCCTTTCCCAAAATGGCTCACTGCTCAGCTGTGAGGAGCATGGTTCACAGAAGGCCTCCAGCTGTTAGTCCTTCAGGGTCTGCATCAGCTTTCCAGCTGAGGTCACACCGTTTGTGGGGTGGCCCTAGACCAATGAGTGAGCCAGACAGTGGTAGCCAAAAACATGTTCCCGTCACAGCAGCCTCCAGTCAATGCCTGAACAAAAGCATAAATACAAGGGCCTGGCCACCCAACATGGCATCCCTCCAATGGGCAAACTGTGCTCCTGAGCTCCCACTGGGCAGGCAGATGCTTGGACAGGTGGGCATGCCAGACTGACATCTCCCCCTGCCTGGTCCTGCTCCCTCCCATTCCCATTCGCAGGCTTATTCCCCAGTAAATATCTTGCACTTCTAACTGCCTTGCCATCTGCTTCCAAAGAAACCAAACTGTGATACACAGCAAATGCGTAAGAGACCCATGTTACTAGATAATGGTAACAACCACCACCGCAATATGTCCCAATAGAAGAATCAGTGACAATAGAGAAGTTATTTGTTACTTTGTCTATAACCAAACACACCAGACAGGGGTCTCCTCTGCCCCTTTTTGTCCCCCCAGCTTTTCGGAGATATAATGGACTTGTAACATGTGGAAGTTTAAGGTGCACAACCTACTGATTTGACACACTGACACAGGGCAAAATGAGTAACCCTAATGCTTCCTAACATCTCCACCCCATGACATAATTACCACTTCTCTTTTGTGATGAGAACATTCAGGATCTACTTACTCTTAGCTACTTTGAAGGATATAGCACAGTATTGCTGACTGTAATCACTATGCGGTGCACTCCATCTTCAGGTCTTATTCATGGTAGAGCTGGATGTTTGTATGCTTTGATTGACACCTCCCCAGTTCCTCTTTCCCCAGCCCCTGGCAACCATATCTCTATTATAAATTAACAATCCATACCCTCAGTCTTACCTCTGAGTTTTAAGCCAATGCTAGCATATGTGCATATTTTTCTCTCTTTGGTCCAATATGGATTTGCTTGCTGCAACCTAGGCTGTCTTCTCCATGCATTTACTGTGAAGATGAAGAAAAAAGCACCTGCAGTGTGATTTCAAAACATGTAAGCTGTGCTTTCACTATTGATCAAGATTCTCAACCTCTTTAGACGTCCCTCTGAGGTCTTGCTTTCCAAGCTATTCATCATTTTTATTGCCTTTCTCTGGACGTTATCCAAACTTTCCACCCTGCAGCTGTCTTCTGATGAAGAGTTTCAAGCTCAAAGCAGGGCTCTAGTAAGCACCTGGCTGTATTACAGTGAGATAGAGAAGTTCAACAGTCAGAACACCAATGAAGGGGATTAACTATGAAAGCCAGCCACACAAACTTTCTAGTTATGCTTACGTTTATTATTCAGTAGACACACAATTGAAATATTTTATTCATATATATCCCATCTCAGTCTACAGAGCATTTTGGATGGTCTTACTTAAAATGCACCAAGGGTCAGCAATATACAAGGATTGGCCCTAGCAGAAACACAAAACTTCATGTTTGCAATCAGTTCCGTAATAAACTTTTAAGATTCTATTTATTTGAGAGAGAAAGAGAGAGAGAGCATGAGCAAGGGGAGGGGAAAGCAGAGGGAGTGGGAGAAGCAGAAGCAGACTACTCACTGAACAGGGAACCCGATGCAGAACTCGATCCCAGGACCTTGAGAACACGACCTGAGCCAAAGGCAGATGCTTAACCGATTGAACCACCCAGGCGCCACCCATAATAAACATTTTTAAAATCTTCCTCTTAAAATAACAAGAATGGTGCTTATACCTGCACACATACCTAAAAGTGATGGTGAAGAACACAACACAACGAAGGACAACATTCTGTTAGGTTCCTCTTAATCTTTAAAATAGGAGCTACCGACGCTGTTCGCAGTCTGTGTTTCCTATAAGCTGGCTTTCTTGGCCTACAGAATCTGACATGACCTGCTTTTCCAGCATATTCTCCAAAAATCCCTTTATCCACTCTAAATTCCAGTAAGACTGAACTATGCACTATTTCTCTCCAAACACTGCTGCTTTCCCTAGCCCTCTGCTGTATGCTCATTTTCTATGAGCTCAAGGGTATCCCCTCCCTATTCAAAATAGGTTAAGCCATCCAAAGCCCAATTTGAAAATCTCCTTTGCCTGGAAGCTCTTTCTAATGCTATGGTCACAACTTCTCCCTTCTCTGAATTCCCAGACCACTCTGTTGCACAATCCCATTCTACACTATACTATCTGACATGTGTACATGTCTTACATCAAGTTTCTGTGGCCAGGAAAAGTGTCTTGTTTCTCTTTGTGATTGTGAGATCTTTGTGCCAAGTATCTACCCACAAAATCATTGAACTGGCCACAAGTATATGCGAGGAACTGAAGCAGGTACTGGAAAACTAAACCAATAAAGTTGACTTAGTACCTATCCTTAAGGAAGGAACTTCATCTAAACCGAAGGAACTACCGAACATGCAATGAACAAATTTCCACAGCAGGCAGAGGGCTCCTGTGTTGGTGTTAAAACATGGGAAGGGCTCCTAACCTAGACTTCAGAATCAGGGAGCTCTGATGAAGACTAATATGCAAGTATTCAGCCAAGAGAAGAGGCTGGGTGGTGGTGATGGCCACAGGTAGAGAAATAGGTCATGAAAACACCAGGAGATAGACAGTTTCAAAGTATCATGAGAGAGGTATGAGGATAGGTGGGGTAGCACCTAAACTCAGAGGTGAGGCTGACAGGTAAGCAGAAGCCAGGTCATGACAGGTCTTTTACATGTGAAGAGTCCAGACTTAGCCTAAGAACAATGGCAAGCACCTGCAAGGAACCATAATCTGTATTTTCAAACAATCCCTCTCCTTTAGTGCACAGACTAGGTTGCAAGAGAGCAGGACAGGGAACAGGGAGGCCAATTAGTCTGTTTGCAGTAATCCAAGCAAGTCTCAATAAGTGCTATGATAGGAGGCTTATACCCATATCTTTAAATAACCATCATTTGCCAGATTCCAATTCCAATGTGTATGTACCAGCTCTCACCCTCTCTGTGAAAAAAATTTAAGTGAAACTGAGAGAAAATATGAAACTCCCCATATGATCAAGGGGCCTCTGACTGTCCTGTGCCAGATTACATTGTCCAACATCTGGATTTTTAATGCACCTCTTAACACGTAAGCATTTTCACCATATTTATCATGGAGAAATTCACTGAGTTTCCAAGCACTGCTTGCTGTAGTTCATGGTTCAAATGCTCAATCAATCAATATTGCAAGCATTTTTATTTTTGTACCACAAGTACAATACTTAGTTGATAAGCAGTGAGGACAGACAGAGAATATGAACAAGAAAACCCACTTCTGAGGAATGATGCCACATTTTCATTACATTTCTTTGACCATGGGCAAAATCAGCAGGCACGTGTGCTCTGCCTTTGTTTAAAGCTGATTTGGAGATGAGAAACAGTCTAAACCGCACTATACTGGGAGTTTATCTTTTTGGCCAGGGTATAGCATGCACTCCCTATGTAGCATAAATCTGTTTCTGAATGGCAGAAAAAGGGAGATGGGGAAATAGACCATGTGATATTTCCCTCAGGGTCATAATATATATCTCCTCTACCATCACTACCAGGTCATGGAGAGGTTAAGTGCTCTCTTCACTGCAGATACCTCAAGGTTATTGTAAGGAACTGAGAGTTATCCTAATGGCTGCCATGACAACTAACTGATACCAAAAAAGGAACCAGAGAAAAAGCATTTTGAAACAAGTAATCCTTTTTGATAAATGTCCTCTGTTATCTGATTGACTCAAACTTAAATGGTTTAACTCATTCAGTTCGACTTGAACTATGTGCCAAGAAATTACATGACTCATGTCAATGTCCTTCTTTTTTTTTTTCAAAGATTTTATTTATTTATTTGATAGACAGAGATCACAAGTAGGCAGAGAGGCAGAGAGAGAGAGGAGGAAGCAGGCTGTCCGCAGAGCAGAGAGCCCGATGCGGGGCTCTATCCCATGACCCTGGGATCATGACCTGAGCCGAAGGCAGCGGATTTAACCCACTGAGCCACCCAGGCGCCCCTCATCAATGTCCTTCTTAGTGAAGCTATTATCATTTGGTTATGTTCAGTCTTAATAGATGAGGTGAGTATTTGATTGTACTTCTTTTAAATATCTAGACCACATGTATCAAGGCACTGCTCTTTGAAAAATAATCAGGCATGCTTTGCCTTCCTATCTGTCTATGAGCTAAAGTGGTTTGACATCTACATTCTGTAGATCATCTTGACCACGTGAGTTACCATGACCAGGGCCTCCAGTTAGGCATGTCTTCCTCTTAGGCTCTGAACTCTCACGAAGAGGTAATAGTTTTCCCTCTTTTCATAGGTTTTGTTCAGCTTAGTGACAGAGGAAAAAGCTCTATGTAGTTACAGATAAGATTAAATTGTAAACCCTAGCCACCTGTCAGGGAAAATAACCTTGGATTCCTTGTTCCTCAGGAGAAGATTGAAGGATATGCAGCCAACCTATTCCTTTAGCTATTCAAAAATCTTTACTGGATTAGTCCTGATAAATAAATTATATAATTGAATGGTGTCATATTGCTTTCCTAGGTAAACTGCTTTTTTTTCTGATGTGCTTTAGCAATCTCTCAACAGCATATGCTGAGGGACCAAAGGGACAATACGAAAGCAGGCCCTATAAAACCCAGGACCACAATTACTTTAAGGATGCCATCAAATACATTGTTTCTTATGTTACACAGTGACCTCTTTAAGAGGACCCATAGGATATATTTCTCATAGGTCTTAGTGCTGGGAAGAGCCGTGTTTCCCCCAGACAATTAAGTTCGTTTTCCTTTTATTGGTATAGTGAATCAGGGACCTGGTAACGTTCTGGCCCATGCTGGCTGTTAGAAAGTTTACAGCCAAATTGGTGGTTCACAGATTCACATTAAATTACTCTATGCTTTATTTTTCTTATTACAAAAAGAAAACATAAA
>RCUC01156095.1:0-36312 GCA_003697995.1 Taxidea taxus jeffersonii | reverse complement strand
TAAAAGCAAAGAAAATAAAAATCAGTGTAATTTTTTTTTAACTTTAAAAAGTTCTTGTAGACCCCTCTGAGAATCTAATAAAATCTTTGGATATTTCCCTACTCTAAACTGCAATTACAAATATACATAAAATTTAAAAAATCATTTCAGAAGCTTTATGGTTAAATGAAATAGCAATATTAAGTTACCAATTAATGTTGCTTAATATTAACATGAAACATTTGAGTCGAGAAGTCGAAGTATTATACAACTGGGTTTTAAAAATATATTTGTTTTATTGGAAAAGTTGAAGAAATTTGGAAAAAAAAAATTAATGCAAATAGTCCCCTTGTCCTAAGGGTTGAGATAGTTTACATTTTTTTTGTAGATGTTTTATAATTATCATGCCTGAACATTTGTTATATACCTTTTTTATTTTGCATTTCTTATCCATTGTGGGTGCATTCTTGTATTTGTGGTTTCTGATTTTTGTATTATGTAAGATCTGTGTTTTGAAAGCAGGGACCTCACCTTTGTAATTTTGATTCTCTCTCAATGCCTGGAAGAGTGATTTATGTTCCCTAAAGTATTTTTTAGTGAAGAAATACTTAATGCTATGTTATGTTCAGTATACTGTCATATATTACTATCTGCCTAGCATAAGACATTAAAAAATATGAAATTATTTATTAGTGAGAAATATTTTGCAGATTTTTATTAGTAAGTTACAGATATAAAGAGAAAGGAGTAACAAAGTGAAGTCGACTGCCAAAAATAAAAATTGAGACTTTTAATGTTGCATTCATGGGCTATTGGTCCAAAGTGATTTCACTAAAATATTTTCCTTCAAGGCAGTTATCTATAGAATGTGATATTATGCACACTTAACAAAAGATATTATTGCAATTTTTAAAAATCTA
The DNA here is from genome assembly GCA_003697995.1 of Taxidea taxus jeffersonii. Lineage (NCBI taxonomy): Eukaryota > Metazoa > Chordata > Mammalia > Carnivora > Mustelidae > Taxidea > Taxidea taxus. The sequence goes on along the minus strand of RCUC01156095.1, from coordinate 35,413 downwards.
CATTTGATTACTAGGAGGCCCCATAAGAATATTTAAAGGCAAAATTCTGTGGTATAAAACCCATAATATTTTAACTAGTTCTTTTCCATATCAAATCATTTAGCCTTAGGATTGTTCTTTATTCTTAAATAAGGTGAAAATCTTTGCATCTTTTTTCTTTTTAGGTGCTTGTCTGTATTGATGGTCAGCATATCTTCTTTAATATCACAGCGTTTTCAGGAACAACTAGTGAACAAAACAGAACATCTTTTTGATATCATAGATCCTTCTCAGGTCAACGTTGCAAGAAGAATAGTAATATTTCTTCAAAATATTAAATATAATTATTACCCACTATTAGAAAGGTGTAATGAAGTGTTTTTAAGCAATGCGAATGACCTTGATTTGGATTCCATCAGTAAAATACTTAGTCTGTACCACTCTCTAAAGTTTCATAGTTTTGAATTTATTAAAATGGCTAAAAAGAGGCTAACTGAAATGATTCCTCTGTTTGATCACCCTGATGGCTTTGTAAAACTGTTTGTGGCACTGGGACCCATTGCAGGACCTGAAGAAAAGAAACAGTAAGTTCAGCTAAAATTGCTTTACTTTTTTTGTTGTAATTGAATGGAACCTTGTAAGCTGGGACCTTGAAGTTCTGGAAGGCACACATATTACCCCATGCAGCTCTGGAAGGGAGAATAATCTCTTATGTCTGCTCTTTGATCCCTTCTGATTGTTTTAATTTACATCTCAAATTCAATTTACTGTTAAACTCTGAGATATGACCAATAACTCCATGATGGTGGCCAACACAAGAAAGGATAAGGGAGATGTATATTCTCTGTAGAGAATGCCATTTATGTGTTTTTATTTTCCCTTCCTGGGCCAAATGACTGACTTTACACACAGATATAAGACTCTCCCATCTCTAGTATGGGTTGTAGAATATTCAGAATTATAATAGTCCTAACAATGGACCATTCTGTTCTTTGTTGTCTTCATATTCGTCATCAAAGGCATTGATTGCCTAAGCACCTTGGTAAATATTCCCTTATCAGGTTGGAGTGAATTTCATCTTTTCCCTATCTTTAAAAAATTCCCAGTTTTACCAGATATTAATGTAGATAGATTGTTTGGGATATAAAGATGGGCAAACATTAAATTAATGTATGATTCCTAAGTATGAGCAAAGAGATAAGTATGATTGGTAGATTCAATTAAGCAGGGGTTCCAGACGTTGTATAACAGAGGTTATCTACATCATTACTATCTTACCAAAAGATTCACGGAGAGTTTTATTTTTAAAGGTCCTTTGAATTATATGAAGATATTTAAGGATACATTTTAAGAGATTGTATCAAAATGGGAACAGATGACTACTTAAAATGGTTTTATTGAATTTATTTATTTATTACCACCAAGTACTGTTGGAATCTCATATGCTAAAGCAGTACAAAAGTTGAATGGCTCCCTACCTTCAAGGAATTTATATTCCAACCAGGAGGATAGAAATATATATATATAATTAAAAGGTGTAAATACCATGATATTGCAATACCATTACAAATAGGTACTCAAATTAGTGATAGAAATAGTAGATAGGAAAATGAGAGAAAAATGTGGACATAAATTACTGGGAAGAGTTTTGAGTAGAAGCTGGGTTTGAAATGTTTGATAAGTTTGTTGAAAAGGATGGTGTAGAGCTATCCAGTATGAACAGAGAATTAATTTATCCTATTACCTTCAGATTTCATGTTTTGGGCTTGCTTTATAAATTATTCTATAGGGGCACCTGGGTGGCAGTTGGTTAAACGTCTGCCTTTGACTCACATTGTGATCTTGGGGTCCTGGGATGGAGCCCCACCTGCACTGGGCTCCCTGCTCAGTGGGAGCTTGCTTCTCCTTCTTCCTGTGCTGCTCCCCATGGTTGTGTGCTCTCTCTCCCTCTCAAATAAATAAAATATTAAAAAAGAAATTATTCTAAAAGATACAGTTAAATATAAGTACTTGTATTAGTGTACGCACTACTTTGGGTGGTTTAAACATGGATTGTCTTTTTAAATTTTCATTTTATAGTGTCACAGCAAGTATTAGTATATGAAATTTCTGTTAATATGCAGATATATTGACTTCCTGATTAGATCTTACTCCATTTAAGATAATTGGGATAGTGTTAAAATGTTAGTTTTTAGTTCTTTAGCTCTGTAGTACTGAATAATTTCACTGAATTGTATTTTATAATCATTATGACCTTATTTAAGTATCAATTTAAAAACCTTTTGTCTATATTTTTTAAGAGACAGTTTAAGATTAGAACGTACTGAAGCCTTAATTCCTTTGATAAAAATGATGTATTTTTCTTTATTCGATCATTTATATTATCCCCTATTATGTGGGTAGAAAATTGATACTGCATATTGAATTCAGTTTTTGTTTGTACTTCTTTTCTATTCATTACCTAATAACTTATTTTATTGTTTTAAAGATTTTACTTATTAGAGATAGAATGAGCAGAGGGAGTGGCAGAGGGAGAGGGAGATGAAGGCTCCCTGCTGAGCAGGGAGCCCCACATGAGGCTCTATCCTAGGACCCTGGGATCATGACCTGAGCCGAAGGCAGCCGCTTAACCTACTGAGCCACCCAGGCGCCCTACCTAAGAACTTATTTTTAAGAAGAACTTTTTATAAGCTAGTCATCAGTTTTTCAACATAAAAATATTTTTCTTTACTTCTAGACTTAAATCAACTCTGTTATTGATGTCAGAGGAGCTAACCAGCCAGCAGGCCCTAGCAGTGATGGGAGCAATGGAAGAGATGGAAAGCAGAAATTCACATCTGGTTAAAAAGTAGTCTTTCCTGAAATTCATGGTGTTACCTTTGGTTATAAATAACTATTTTTCTTGGGGATGCATTATGTTTTTTTCTATAATCTAGCTCTTGGTTTTGAAGAAATAAGGAATTAACACTTAGAGCATTGTTTATTATCTATATAGTCCATTTTTTAAAATAAAGGTTTTTAAATTGTTTATACCATTTTTTCATTTCATTTGCTGCTGTTGTTATTTTCAAGCAGAGCATCATAATCTAGGGAAGTGGAGAGCATCTATGTGAACTTGAATTGTTTCACACCACAGTTTCCTTGAAATCATACTGCCATATGTTGTCTTTTTTAAAAAGAAATTTAAGAAGAAAAATACATAGTTAGGATTATATATACTTAATGTTTTATTAAGGTATTCATTCTGCCCCTTTTCTTCCAGCATACTCCCTCTTAGCATTTCTCATTGCTTTTAATCCATTCCATTAGAGAGCGAGTGAATTAAGGAAGAAAATAACTTTTGATAATTGTTAATAACTCTTGGTAAAGATTTCTTTGCAGGAAAAATGTGGAATTTGATGGCTGTTCTGAAATTTTTTAAATTTAGAAAGTGAAACTTTATGCTTTTCTCCCCTCTTGCTATTAATAATTAAATATTATTTCATTCATACTTTATTGGTAGCTCTTGTATCATTCTATTTTAATTGTTTACATTTCTGTCACCATTTTGAGACTGATCTTCAAGAGCAGAAAACCTTATTTCATTCATTGCTGTTTCTCCAGCACAGAGCATGTCTGGCATGAAAGAACTCTTCAGTAAATATTTAAGACCTAAATGAATGAATTGATTGTAATATGTTTTCTCATTCTTTATAGAATTGCTTTCGTCCTGCATAAACATTTGGATAACTATAAACCAATAGAGTTATTGAAGATAACTCAAGCATTGATTTTTCTACATTTTCAAAGTAAAGAGCTTTTTGTGAAACTCAGAGAATTACTGCTTAGGTAAGGTTAAAATCCAAGTGTTTATTTTATAATCTAGACTCAATATTTGTTCTGTTTAATTATGTGGAGAATTGTTGGAACTTTTGGAGGCAGAATTAAGTGGCATTTTACTTAAAGTGTTAACACACTTCTCTCTCCCCGTGCATGTTCTGCCAGTTGAAGCCAGTAGGGCGATGAGTTTCCTGGCGATGAATAACATTAAAAAAACCAAGGCATTTTCCTTTCCTGCAGGAATACAGTAACTATGAAGACTGGAACTGCCCAACAAGGCAAACTCCATTTGGGACCACTCATATTTAGGGGCCTTCAGTCTGCTTACTTTCCTGTTTTAAGGCATGTTAAATTGTTTTAAAGCATATTAAATCTTTTGATTTGTAATTTTAAAAATAAGATATTTAAGAGTAATATTACTGAAAAAGTATTTTTACCTTTATAATTTAACATTTTCTGTTTCTTCATGACTATAACATTCATATTTTAACAGGGAAGTTACTCAGTTTTCCAAGGATGTTTATGGAAATGGACTCAAAATAGAGTTTTCCATGAAAAATATAATGACTTGAATGAAACTAAAATTAGATTAATTAATTAATACGATTAATCTTTTTCTCCTCTGTTTTTTTCTTTTTTTTTTTTTAAGATTTTATTTATTTATTTGACAGACAGAGATCACAAGTAGGCAGAGAGGCAGGCAGAGAGAGAGGAGGAAGCAAGCTCCCTGCAAAGCAGAGATCCCGATGTGGGGCTCGATCCCAGGACCCTGGGATCATGACCTGAGCCCAAGGCAGAGGGTTCAACCCACTGAGCCACCCAGGCGCCCCTCCTCTGTTTTTCTATACTGGTTTGATTTCTTATTTTGATTCCTGGAAGACAAGGCACGGGACCCTATGCCATAATCAAAAGATTGGCATAGAGTTGAAAATGATTTTTATTATAATAAACTGATAAGACGTTAAGGTTAAGAGGGATTTGAATTGAAGAATAAGAGATGGCACTTTATGAGGTGAAAATATGTTAGAAAGTTCACCCTTCTCTTGAAGAAATAACTTTCTTCTTACCAAGGTGATTATATGCAGGATTACTGTTTCTTCACCCTTTTTATATTTAGCATAGACTTTCACATAGCCTCTGAATGAAGAATTTTATGTTCTATATTAAGTATCAAACTGGCCCAGGGACATGGCTTATTTGGTCTACACAATGTTATTTAAAAAATTGAAATTACACAGTACTGTTTGCCTATATGTATGCTAACAGAAAAATAAGAACAGAAGTGGGTATCTCAAAGGAAATTCCAATTTACCCGTGATGTTTTAATTCCTTTGTAAAATGACTTGAAGCAAATATAATAATGTTAAAATCTAGAAATTCTGAGTTAGTGAGGGCCCTTATATGTCTCTGGGGTTAAAATATCAAAAAGTTAGTTGGGGGACGTTGTATGGCAATCATAGGTGCTCACTTTCTCCTATTTCAGTGCAGGCAGCATCAAGTAGACTTTAGGGGGAACACAGTCTAATTAAACTATTCACATAACTGTTCCTATAAATAGCTCCTGAAACCATTCAGGGAACACAGGGAATTCATATACTAGAATAATGTGGGCTTTTTTTAAAAAACCATATTGAAATGTAATCTACATACAGTACACCTTTCTCCTCCTCATTACTCTCCTTCTCTCGTCCCCCAGGTTAGCTACTACCCCTAGTTCCAACTGTGTGGATCAGTTTGTGTGTCTGGTGTGTCTCACTTCTTTTGCTCTATACTTATGTTTATGAGATTTACCCATGTTTTTGCTATATTGTGTTTTCTTTGTAAGGATATAACAATAATATTTTACTATAAATCCATTTTACTATTGATGAATATTTTATTTATTTCCAGTTTTGGCTATTATGAATATCCTCATACATATCTTTTAGTAAATATATGTATGCATTTCTGTAGATATTTACCAGGGAGTGTAATTGTGGGTTCATAGGTTATACATACGTTCATCCTCAGTAGATCTGGTAAGTGGTTTTCTAGAGTGGCTGTGCCAGTTTATATTCCCACCAGCAGAATGTGAGCTGAGCATTCCTGTTGCTCCACATCCCTGCCAACACTTGCCATATTTCTATTTTCTATTTTTAGCCATGCTGGTGGGTATGTGGTGGTATTATAAATAAACACGCATGCACATGTAAGTTTTGGAATTTGAGGATGTGTTTCCAGGAAAAATATCAAGTGGAGGTTGGAGAGATTGTATCTGTTGGGGGTGTATTTTTAGACAGATATCACATATTGAGAGTTCTACCCTTTAAGTCAGTTCTGCAAACAGATAAAGGTCCTGGGTCCTTTTTTTTTTTTTTAATATATAAGAGGGTGTATCTATTTTTCGTGGTTATAAGTATAAAATATTCATTTAGTACTAATTGGGTACCAACTTTGTGCCAGGCAGTGGGCCAAATACTATATAAAAATCATTTTGGAGCACTTATGCATGGAGCCTGGGCCTTCCACCACTGCCGCCTTTGCAGGTGTGTCTTCACAGTCCTGCACTGTCTCCCCCAACAGTCACTGGGCAGCTGTGGTCATCAATAATTTGAACAAAGAAAATCATAAGCTACATTTTAATGATGTAAAGATGCTCAAAAGACCCATGGTTTGCAAGAGAGCATCAGATTAAATTCATCCATTTTCTTCAGAGTTCCAGATGCTTACCATTTTGGTCCCTCTTTGAACACGTTTGAATAACTCATTGCAGCAGTCATAATACTTCAAAGATCTCCTCTGAAATTCACAAACAGCTATTTTTGGATCTCTGACATATCATTTGCCCTGTGTGTCATGCCTTCTGCTAAGCTTGCCAACCTTTGCAGCAAGATGTCTATATTGTGCAATGGTGAATTCCAAGCTCTTTACATGTCAGAACTAAACCTGTGATTGGCAAATCTGAACAGTATCCTATACCGAGGAATGAGCAAACACCAACTTGGAAGGCACTGCTGTTGACTGTCTGGCTGTCCTGACCCATCCATCTGTGGCTGCAGCTGTTATCTTGTACCCTACTCATGTGATGGAGCAGCTCCAAGTCTAAACATCTTATGCTGAACATTCTATACTGGCCATCCTTGCCTGGGTTGTGCCTGAAGATCAGGGCGCTCAGCTGCCACAGGGTCATGGGTGTATAATGTGTGGCGGTAATGGCATGACCTCTGAGCAAGCAAAACGGCCCTTGCATGCCAGGTGCACCTTGCCTGGATCGTGGTTGATATATTCAGCTATACATCCCCTCAACCACCTGTCATCAAAATGACTAGGAGGAGGAACACCCAACGGAGGGAAAATTCAGAGACTCTGACCTCTGCCACAGAACTACTGGATATGGACATAAAACAATATGTTGGAAATGGAAGTCAGGGTAACAATCATCCAGGCAATGGCTATGTTGGAGAAGACCAATAATGGCAACATAGAATCTGTAAGGGCAGAAGTGAGAGCTAATCTGGCAGTACTTAAAAATGCTGTCAGGGATGCCTGGGTGGCTCAGTTGGTTGAGCAGCTGCCCTCGGCTCAGGTCATGATCCCGGCGTCCTGGGATCGAGTTCCACATCAGGCTCCTTGCTCGGCAGGGAGCCTGCTTCTCCCTCTGCCTCTGCCTGCCACTCTGTCTGCCTGTGCTCGCTCGCTCTCTCTCTAACAAATAAATAATAAATGGGGTAGTGATTCTCATATCAGATAAATTAGATTTTAAGCTAAAGACTGTAGTCAGAGATACAGAAGAACACTACATCATTCTTAAAGGGTCTATCCACCAAGAAGATCTAACAATTGTAAATATTTATATCCCCAACATGAGAGCAGCCAACTACATAAGCCAACTGTTAGCCAAAATAAAGAGTCATATTGATATGAAAACATTAGTTATAGGGGATCATAACACACCATTCTCAGCAATAGACAGATCATCTAAGCAGAAAATCAACAAAGAAACAGCTTTGGATGACACCTGGGACCAGATGGGTCATAGATATATATAGAACATTCCACCTTAAAACAATAGAATACTCATTCATCTTTTTTTTTTTTTAAGATTTTATTTATTTATTTGACAGACAGAGATCACAAGTAGGCAGAGAGGCAGGCAGAGAGAGAGGAGGAAGCAGGCCCCATGCAGAGCAAAGAGCCCGATGTGGGGCTTGATCCCAGGACTCTGGGATCATGACCTGAGCTGAAGGCTGAGGCTTTAACCCACTGAGCCACCCAGGCGCCCCAGAATACTCATTCTTCTTGAGCACACAGGGAACTTTCTCCAAAATAGACCACATACTTGGTCACGAATCAGGGCTCAACCAATACCCAGAGATTTAGGTTATTCTCTGCATAGTCTCAGACCACAATGCTTTAAAACTGGAACTCAACCACAAGGAAAAGTTTGGAAGGAATTCAAACACTTGGAAGCTAAAGACCATCCTGCTTAAGAATGTTAGGATTAGGGACGCCTGGGTGGCTCAGTTGGTTAAGCAGCTGCCTTCGGCTCAGGTCATGATCCCAGCGTCCTGGGATTGAGTCCCACATTGGGCTCCTTGCTCAGCAGGGAGCCTGCTTCTCCCTCTGCCTCTGCCTGCCATTCTGTCTGCCTGTGCTTGCTTGCTCTCTCTCCCTCTCTCTCTGTCAAATAAATAAATAAAATCTTAAAAAAAAAAAGAATGTTTGGATTAAGTAGGAAATCAAAGAAGAACTTAAACAATTCATGGAAACCAATGAGAATGAAGACACATCAGTCCAAAACCTATGGGTTACTGCAAAGATGGTCCTAAGAGAGAAATCCATAGCCATCCAAGCCTCACTCAAAAAAATTGAAAAATCCTGAATACACCAGCTCTCTTTATACCTTACAGAACTAGAAAATCAACAATAAATTAAGGCAACCCCATGCACAAGAAGGGAAATTATTAAGATTAGAGCAGACATCAGCGAGTTAGAAACTAGAGATACAGTAGAACACATCAGTGAAACTAGAAGTTGTTTCTTTGAAAGAATAAGATCAAAAAACCACTGGCCAAACTAATCCAAAAGAAAAGAGTGAGGACCCAAATTAATAAAATTATGAACGAGAGGGGAGAGATCACGACTAACTCCAAAGAAATAGAAACAATCATCAGAAATTATTATCAGCAGTTATATGCCAATAAGTTAAGCAACGTAGAACTGGATGCATTCCTGGAAACCTATAAACTTCCAAGACTGAAACAGGAAGAAATAGACAACCTGAATAGACCACTATCTATTAACAAGATTGAAGCAGTAATCAAAAAACTCTGAAAAAACAAGAGTCCAGAACCTGACAGATTCCTTGAGGAATTCTACCAAACATTCAAAGAAGAAATAATACCTATTCTCCTGAAGCTGTTTCAGAAAATAGAAACAGAAGGAAAACTTCCAGACTCTTCCTATGAAGCCAGCATTACCCTGACTCCCAAACCAGGCAAAGATCCCATCAAAAAGGAGAACTTCAGACCAATATCCTTGATGAATATGGATGCCAAGATTCTCAACAAGATCCTAGCTAATAGGATCCAACAGTACATTAAAAAGATTATCCATTATGACCAGGTGGGATTTATCCCTGGGATTCAAGGGTGGTTTAACATTTGCAAGTCAATAAATGTGATAGAACAAATTAACAATAGAAGAGACAAGAACCATATGGTCCTCTCAATTGATGCAGAAAAAGAATTTGACAAAATACAGCATCCATTCCTGATTAAAGCTCTTCAAAGTATAGAGATAGAGGGAACGTTTCTCAACGTCATAAAATCTATCTATGAAAAACCCACAGCGAATATCATTCTCAATGGGGAAAAACTGACAGCCTTCCCATTGATATCAGGAACATAACAAGGATGCCCACTCTTGCCACTGTTGTCCAACATAGTACTAAAAGTCCTACTAACAGCAATCAGACAACAAAAAGAAGTAAAAGGTTTTCAAATTGGCAAAGAAGAAGTCAAACTCTCTCTCTTCACAGATGACATGATACTTTATATGGAAAGCACAAAAGACTCCACCCTCAAACTACTAGAACTCATACAGCAATTCAGTAATGTGGCAGGATACAAAATCAGTGTGCAGAAATCAATTGCTTTCTTATACACTAACAGTGAAAATATAGAAAGGGAAATTAGAGAATCAATTCCATTTACCATAACACCAGGAACAATAAGATACCTGAGAATAAACCTAACCCCAGAGGTAAAAGATCTGTACTCGAGGAACTACAGAACACTCATGAAAGAAATTGAAGAAGACACAAAAACATGGAAGAGCATTCCATGCTCATGAACTGGAAGAATAAACATTGTTAAAATGTCTATACTGCCCAGAGCAATCTATACTTTCATTGCCATCCCAATCAAAATTCCACTGGCGTTTTTCAAAGTGCTGGAACAGACAATCCTAAAATTTGTACAGAATGAGAAAAGACCCCAAATCCACCAAGGAAATGTTGAAAAAGAAAAAGCTGGGGGCATCATGTTGGCTGATTTCAAGCTTTACTACAAGGCTGTGATCACCAAGACAGCATGGTATTGACACAAAAGTAGACACATAAACCAATGGAACAGAGTAGAGAGTCCAGATATGGGCCCTCAACTCTATGGTCAAATAATCAACAAAGCAGGAATAAATATCCAGTGGAAAAAAGACAGTCTCTTCAATAAATGGTGCTGGGAAAATTGGACAGCTATGTATAGAAGAATGAAACTCAGCCATTCTTTTTATACCATACACAAAGATAAACTCGAAATGGATCAAAGACCTCAATGTGAGGCAGGAATTTATCAAAATCCTAGAGGAGAAGATAGTAACTTCATCGACATTAGCCACAGCAACTTTTTTCAAGACATGTCTCCAAAGGCAAAGGAAACAAAAGCGAAAATGAACTTTTATGACTCCATCAAGATAAAAAGCTTCTGCACGGCAGAGGAAACAGTCAACAAAACAAAGAGGCAACCCATGGAATGGGAGGAGATATTCGCACATAACACTACGGACAAAGGGCTGATATCCGAGATCTATAAAGAACTCCTCAAACTCAACACTCAAAAAACAGATAATCACATCAAAAAATGGGCAGAAGACATGAACAGACACTTCTCCAAAGAAGACACAAATAGCTAATAGACATATGAAGAAATGTTCATCATCATTAGCCATAAAGGAAATTAAAATCAAAACCACGAGATACCACCTTACACCATTCAGAATGGCAAAAATTGACAACGCAAGAAACAGCAAATGTTGGAGAGTTTGTGTAGCAAGGGACCCTCTTACACTGTTGGGGGGAATGCTAGTTGGTACAGCCACTTTGGAAAATAGTGTGGAGGTTCCTCAAAAAGGTAAAAATAGAGCTACCCTATGACCCAGCAATTGCACTACTGGGTATTTACCCCAAAGATACAGATGTAGTGAAAAGAAGGGCCACCTGTACCCCAATGTTCCCAGGACCCCAAGATCACGTGAGCCACCCAGGCGCCCCGCAAAAGAGTCTTTAAAAGCTCCCAGTTTTAAATTTGTAATTTAATGACTTCTGTCGTGGTGGCTGGTCTCTTACTTTGGAGGTGGGACTGTTACCATGGGAATTTGGGAAAAGGAACGTGAGAAGGGAACCAGTGTTACTGAGTGATCAGTGTATGGCAAGTCATACCAGCTCCTAATAGGTCATATCAAACATTTAGCCCCAAATCTGTCTCTCGCAACAGCACTAGAAACATTGTTTTGACCCTGATCTTTGGTATGCTGGGTACTGTGGTTTCATTTTTTCGTAAAAGATTTGAGATGTGCCTTAGAAAATCTTAGGGGCGCCTGGGTGGCTCAGTGGGTTAAAGCCTCTGCCTTCGGCTCAGGTCATGATCTGGGGTCCTGGAATCGAGCCCTGCATCGGGCCTCTGTGCTCAGTGGAGAGCCTGCTTCCCTTCCTCTCTCTGCCTGCCTCTCTGCCTACTTGTGATCTCTCTCTGTCAAATAAATAAACAAAATCTTTAAAAAAGAAAAAAAAAAAGAAAATCTTAAGACTTCTTGTGGTAGTCCTTAGTGGACCTGTCATCCTTACATTTATCTAACTCTTCTTAAATTAACTTGTATTTTAAACCTATCACAACTGTTAATAATAATAATAATAATAATTATGTACTCAGACTTTAAATATTTTTCATTTTTTGTTGCTGATTTATTAATTTTGTTCTTTTCATTTTCTTCTCCTTCCTTTATAGTTATTTGAAAAAGAGTTTTATACCTAGTGAGATTTCCGTCCTGGTCTATACTCTTTCCATTCTTCCATCTCCTCACCTAGATGAAGTGGGAATGTCTCGAATTGAAGCTGTTTTACCGCACTGTGACCTAAAGGACCTGAATGGTTTAGCTACATCTGTTTTAAGATGGATTCATTATGATCGCAAATATCTGGATAATACCACCAGGAAACAACTGAAACTGCTTCAAAAACTAGATCACTATGGTCTTCAGAGATTACGAAAATGCAACAATTTGAATCTGTTACAGGAAGAACTTAAGTCTTTAAAAGGAGACTGGTTTGCCGAGTCACTTCTTGAAGAAACAGTTGCTACTTTACAGCGTTTGATGGATGAAATTAATTACAAAAATGTTGCAGAGATTGCAACTTTTATTTCTAAAACTAACTACCTTAGTACTTCGCTACTTGATAGGATAGCCTCAGTGGTCGTTCAGCAGATTGAAAAGGTGATAATGAGTTTTAAATAGTTGTCAATTTCTAAAAGCATAAATGTTTATCATAAGTACTTTGAGAACTTAATTGGAATTGGAATTTTATTAATTTTTATTTTTTTAAAAGATCTTGTTTATTTGAGAGAGAGAGCGCATGGGAACTGGAGCAGTGGTGGGTGGGGTAAGGGCAGAGGGAGAGGGACCAGCAGACTCCCTGCTGAGCAGGGAGCCCAACACTGGGCTGGATCCCATGATGAGATCATGACCTGAGCTGAGGGCAGATGCTTAACTGACTGAGCTACCCAGGCACCCCTGGAATTTGAATTTTAAAAATTAAGTTCTAGCGTCTGGTTCAGCAGTTTGTTTCTCCTGTAAAGTTTTTTCTTCCAGCAGTGCAGATCTGGGGAGTATAGCAGTCATCATTTGATTCACTACAATACTTTTAAGACTGTAGTCAAAACTCATTGTCTAGAAAGACATACTTAAAACAATTCTAATTATTTTTAGAAAATGAAGTATGAATTTTGTTTTTTTTCTTATTTTCTATAATCCTGTGATATTACTTTTACTATTTAAGAATGACTACATTCAGAAATGTGAGATAAGTGTAAAGAATGAGGGAAATGTAGGGTGTGCACTGACTTCTGTATTCTTAAATTGTCAGTGTGTCTTCTTACAAATTTATTTCTGGAACTTACTTATAAAATGTTGCCTTTTGGATTATGTGAGAAGCAGCTCACTTAAAAAAATCTATATCAGGATAAGGCTTTTACTTAGGAGACAGTATTTCTCCCAAAATAAAATAAAAATCTGTCTTATTTGTTTAGCATAGTACCTGCCAGTCAATAAGTTTTAGTTGAATCAGTGAATAATGATATTTTAAAAAATGAATGAATGAAAGAAAAATGATTATAAACTAACTTCCTTAATTACATTATATGATGAGTTTATAAAATGGACTGGTAACCACAGAAATTAGTAATACTATTTCCTGTTCATTTTAATGTCTTTTGAATTCTGCAACAGAATTAACAAAATTAATTTGCAGATTATCTGATTAATTTTTTCTGCACTGATACTTAGAGGTACTAGAAACTACTGGTGGTACTAAGTAGATTATAGCAATTGGAAAAACTAGTAAGTAGTGATGTATTTATTTTACTTTGGGCAAGTTAGAAAAAGATTTCTACCCAGAATAATAATTAGGTTAAATTTTTGTTTTATTTTACTGAAGTTTAAACTATAACATTTTGTTGTGTTTATACAGATCCACCCTTTTGTGATCCTTGGTATTATTCTTCCATTTAGCATCATGAACTATGATCCACCTCAAAATGATGAATTTTTCAGGATTTGCATTCAATACCTGAATTCTTACTTAAGTAGGTATATTGTTTGGTAATATATTGAGTAAGTATGTTGGAGGATACCATTGCCACTGTGGTAAGAAGTATTTCTCATTTAAGGGGTAACCATAATAGCCATGAGCTCTAGACCTAAAAAAAGTTTGTATCCGTTTTTTTTTTTTTTTTAAGATCTTATTTATTTATTCATCAGAGAGAGAGAGTGCACACACAAGCAGGCAGAGGCAGAGAGAGAAGCAGGCTCCCTGCTGAGCAAGGAGCCCGATTCAGGACTCAATCCCAGGGCCCTGGGATCATGACCTGAGCCAAAGGCAGCAGCTTAACCGACTAAGCCACCTATGCGTCCCAATGTATCCATTTTTATTATGAAAAATATCAAGCTTAAAGAAGAAATGGAAAAAATCAAAGAGTGCCTATATTCTCACTGGGCATACTTAGCAATTGTTAATATTTTATCATTCTTTGCTTTACTGTTTGTTTCTCTTGCTCTCTTATTTTTTTGAATCATTTCACAGTAAGCTGTAGGCATCATGACCTTCACCCCTAATTGCTTAGGCATACGCCTCCTAAGAATCATGACCTCTTCTATCACAACACTACTATGACACCTAAGAAAATTAATAGTCCCTAATATCTAATATATAGTCCGTGTTTAAATCTCGCATATTAGTCTCAAAAATACCTCTTAGTGTGGTTATTTTGGACCCAACATCCACTCATTGCATTAGGTTGATACCTCTCTAGTCTCTTATAGTCTAGATATTGTTTTTTTTATTCCTTTTCCTTGCCATTGACTGGCACTGTGATATGATAGCCATGTCTGATACTACTTTGTGAATAGACAAGTAAAATGGGTTGCTGTGATATATTTATATTTAGTCATGAATGGGCGTATGCCTGTTTGGCATTCACATATACCTCTTTTTAAGTAACATAATTATGTAGAAAGAGCAGACTTTAAACTGAGACTTATTGTGCTTTCCTGGTTGTTCAGTCTTGTGCCAGTAGCCGGAAGGAAATGAAAGCACATCCTTTTAAAAAAATAAAGTAAAATAAATAGTTTAAGAGAAGAAAGCTTGAGAAATATAGCTTTGAGATATATATATACATATATATATTTTAAGATTTTATTTATTTATTTGAGAGAGAGAGAGTGAGAAACAGCATGAGAGGGGAGAAGGTCAGAGAGAGAAGCAGACTCCCCATGGAGCTGGGAGCCCTATGTGGGACTTGATCCTGGGACTCTGGGACCATGACCTGAGCTGAGGGCAGTCACCCAACCGACTGAGCCACCCAGACACCCTGATATGTATTTTTTTAAGACTTACTAAGAGAATGGAAAATGCTTGGAGACCTTTATAAGTAAAAAAAATTTTTTAAAAGATTTTATTTATTTGGCAGACAGAGATCAAAAGTAGGCATAGAGGCAGGCAAAGAGGGGGGGAAACAGGCTCTCTGCTGAGCAGAGAGCCTGATGTGGGGCTCAATCCCAGGACCCCGAGATCTTGACCTGAGCTGAAGGCAGAGGCTTTAACCCACTGAGCCACCCAGGTGCCCCTATAAGTAAAATTTTAAATAATGGTATAATACTCTTATTTTGAATAATTATTAGATTTGACAGGTCACTATTAACCTCATTTGTGATTTGATCTTGATTTATTAAATAAACTCAGCAAAAATATGAAAGCAAAGATTTAACATCTTTTTTGTCCTAAGAATATTGCTGCCAGTAGGGACCCTTTCCTTCTCATCAGAAATGTCTCTTGGGTGAGGAAAATCAGCTAAATAACCTCAATGTGCCTTTCCTATTGGGTGACAGATAAGGGAGGAGGTGCTCTTGGAAACCTGAGCTTCTTATGCATCTACTCTCAGCCTGGATATTTGAGATCCCTAACAGCAACACAGAATAGTAGTCCAGGCTCTGGAGCTGGGCTCTCAGGGTTAAACCTCACTGTCCACTTGCTAACCGTGTGACTGTAGGCAAGTCATTTAACTTCTCTGTGCCTCTGTGCATTTATTTACAAAGGAGAGATAATTGTTTCGACTCTATATTGAAGTGAGATTTTAATGCGTTAATATATGTAAAGTGCTTAGAATGATACCTAACACATTCTGAGCACCTGTAATATTGTTATCATCAATACATAGAGACTTGGACCACTTACCACATACACTACTGACCTTTTTGTTTTGAATTCTTTCTCTTTACAAAGTAATTTTTAAAACTTTTTATGGAAGTCAAATAATAGTATAGGAATATTTACATATCCTTAGCACATAGTATGAATTTATAGAACTTGAATCACCCAAGGAATCAGTACCCAGGTGAAGAAACAGAGTATTACCACAGTGTCTTCTCTCTTGTCCCCCTTTCCTACTCTGCCCCCCCCCCCCGAAGGTAAGTACTTCACCACTATCCTGACTTGTAACAGTATAGATTAGCTTTGTCAAGGCTCTGTTTGTATCATTTTTTAAAAACCTGGGTTGAGGGGGAGAGGGTTTGGGAGAGGGTGGTGGGGTTACATTATATGTTTAAATAAAAAAGCTTAAAGAAAAAAAAGATATAATTGACTTGCATAGATATCCAAATGTTAGTAAGTAATAGATTAAATAGTTTGATTTATTAAAAAAAAAAAAAGAAACCCCCTGGTAGGAATGCACATTGGTGCCGCTACTGTGGAGAAAATATGGAGGTTCCTCAGAAAGTTAAAAATAGAATTACCATATGATCCAGTAATTCCACCACTGAGAATTTCCCAAAGAATACAAAAAACACCACTTCAAAAAGATATATGCACCCCTTTGTTTATTGCGGATTATTACATTAGCCAAATTATGTATGCCACCCAAGTGTCTACTGATAGATGAATGGATAAAGAAGATGTGGTGTATCTATAATGGAATATTACTCAGCCACAAAAATGCATATAAATGCAACAACATGGATGGATATAGAGGGTACAATGCTAAGCGAAAGAAGTCAGTCAGAGAAAGACAAATACCATATGATTTCACTCATATGTGGAATTTAAGAAACAGAACAAACAAAGCAAAAAAGAGACAAAAAAACCAGACTCTTAAATACAGAGAATAAACTGGTGGTTACCAGAGGGGAGTTGGATGGGGGGGATAGGTGAAATAGGTACAGGAAATAAAGATTATCTTAATGAGCACTGAGAAATGTATAATTATTGAACAATTATATTGTATACCTGAAACTAGTGTAACACTGTATGCTAATTACACCTCTAAAAAAAGGAAAAAAAAAACAAAAACCTGGGTTGACCTGAATAAAGTGTGTGCTTATGTATATGTGAGGTGGCTGTACATTATAATTTTTTTATCTTAATTTTGTTTCAGATGGGTTGAGTCCTCTCATGTTAGTGTTTCTTGGTTATTCTTTGGCCACTCTTGGACATTTTCCAGAAGATCTGCTGAAGGCAATTTTTAACATCAAATTCTTAGCCAGAATGGATTCTCAACTTGAATGTGTGTATCTACATTTTTTAATTTTTATTTTTTATAAGATTTTATTTATTCATTTGAGAGAGAGAGAGAAAGCACAAGCAGAGGGAGAGGGAGAAGAAGGCTTCCCACTGAGCAGGGAGCCTGATGTGGGGCTCCATCCTAGGACCCTGGGATCATGACCTGAGCTGAAGGCAGTATCTACAATTTATTAAACTATTACCTATACTTTATATCTAAATATCATCTCTACCTACACTAAAGCACTTAAATGTAAATATGTATTTTTTATGAAAGTATTTCTTACTTTCTGTAGAAAATTTGGAAAACAGAAAAGTATAAAATAGGAAATAAAAGCTAACTCATAATTTTTCTACCAAGTGAAACTACCACTTTTAATAATATTTTGGAGTATATCTTTCTTTTCTGTCTCCCTCCTGCGCTTATGTATATGTTTATATATCTATATGTATTTTATTTTTTTTAAAGTGTTTTTTTTAAAAGATTTTATTATTTATTTATTTGTTAGAGAGAGAGAAGAGTGAGCACAGGCAGACAGAGAGGCAGGCAGAGGCAGAGGGAGAAGCAGGCTTCCTGCTGAGCAAGGATCCCAATGTGGGACTCGATCCCAGGACGCTGGGATCATGACCTGAGCCGAAGGCAGCCGCTCAACCAACTGAGCCACCCAGGTGTCCCTATCTATATGTATTTTAAAACAACGTTTGGATTATTAGTGTATTCACTTTTCTATGTTGCCATTTGTCATTGAACTATATTTTGAACAATTTTGTATGCCATTAAATATTTTCTGATGTCATGATTGTTTTAGTGTCTGTATAATCCGCTATGATAGGTATGTAGTAACATTTATTATCATGTAGGTAATTTCCAATTCTTCATTATAAATAATGATTATTATACATAAATCATTGACCTCATCATCTGTGTTTCTTTA
The DNA here is from genome assembly GCA_003697995.1 of Taxidea taxus jeffersonii. NCBI lineage: Eukaryota > Metazoa > Chordata > Mammalia > Carnivora > Mustelidae > Taxidea > Taxidea taxus. The sequence goes on along the minus strand of RCUC01156095.1, from coordinate 17,098 downwards.
GGATAGACACCTAAATGTGGAATATTGCGTCAATGAAAATTCTTTGGTAGTATTTTTAAAAATGTAGCTGTCATATTCATGATTAGTGAAAACGACATAGGAGTTGGTCCTAATCATGCTACTGAATAATTTAAAAAATATAAAGCATGTGTGTGCAAATGAAATTGATTTTATAATGTGAGAAAAAAATACTAACAAATAATGTAGATAAATGAATATGAAAAAATGGATTGTCTTTGTTAGGTCCCACTTGTCAAAATCCATTAATATTTTGTTTTTTATTTCAGTTTTATGTTCCTCTCTAAATATGAGGGTCCAGTTTCGTCTTATGGAATTAAATAGAGCAGTCTGCTTGGAGTGCCCTGAGTATCAGATTCCATGGTTTCATGACCGCTTCTGTCAACAACAGTATAATAAAGGTTTGAGTTGTCTTTGGGTCAAACAGCAAATTTTAATTCCAAGGTGAATTAATAAGTAGCAGCACCTTGTTAAGCCCAACCATGACACCAGAGTTAATGAGAGTGCCATGACCTGTTTGATAGAACCATTTTATAGGTGAGATTTGTGTTATAAGACTTTCTTAATATTTAGGACACTAAACCTCTCTGGTAGAGAGCACGGAAATTGTATCATTCTGAATTTAATGTCATTGCATGTGGTATTATATCTAAGCTCTTGTTGAAAATATTAATCTTGATTTTTTGGTTAGTACAATTGGGTTGATTTTCATGTGAAACTGATTAACTTAAAATAAGTTAATGCACTAATTATTTTTATTTTCATAAAGATATTGGCAGCTTGAGTGGAGCACAACAGCAGATTTATGAAATGTTAGCAGAGGTGCTGGGAGGAACCAATTGTGTAAAAGCCTCAGTTCTTACTCCTTATTACCACAGAATAGGTGAGTGTGTGGTAGGTTATTAGGTACTCTCAGAAGACTAAACTAATTAAGGTAGAATCACCTCATCCAATGGAAATTTCCAAACAGACTAAAATAGAAAGAAGAGTACAATGATTCCTCAAATTCCCATGGGCCAGCTTTGATAACCATCAGCATTTTTTTTTTAATTTGTTTTTAACCAGTCTTTCACCAATTCTAAATAAAACCCAGATTCAGATTCACTGCACATTTCTAGATCTTCAGATTGGATTATCTACCTGGATGAAGATTTCTGCAGATTGGTGCCCAACTCTAAACTCATTAACTTTCTCAGTGGTCTAGTTGTAGAGGGCATTTTGATTTGTCATGGAGGACATAAAGTTAGTAGGCTAGCTGATAAATTGGATGGCAACATAAGAGTTTTTTATTTTTATTTTTATTTATTTTAAAATATTTTATTTATTTATTTATTTGACAGAGAGAGAGAGAGATCACAAGTAGGCAGAGAAGCAGGCAGAGAGAGGGGGGAGGCAGGCTCTCCACTGAGCAAAGAGCTGGATTCGGGATTTGATCCCAGGACCCTGGGACCATGACCCGAGCCGAAAGCAGAGGCTTTAACCCACTGAGCCACCCAGGTGCCCCAACATAGGATTTTTTTTTTTTTTTTTAAATAGCTAAATTCAAGTGGTGGACTTAAAGATGAAATTTTAAGAGAATTAACATAAACTTTGTAAATTTAGATTTAGAAAACATCTTGTATACATACAGGTTGTTATATAGAATTATAAGCCTGATATTAACTAATGCTATAATTGATTGTCAAAAATCAACTACTATTTTAAACTATGTTATTAATAATAAGAAGAAAGTTGGTAGTACCACTGTATTCTGTCCTTCAGACATGTCTTAGTATTCTTTTTTGAGTGTTGCATTTTGTGAGAGACAGTGACAAATTGGACCTGGAAAGAGTCTAGAAATCCTGTCTTAGAACTAGAGAGGACGGGGACTGCACAGATTTCAATCCCTTAGCAAGTTTCTCAACCTTGGAATCTTATTAGTTTCTTCATCTGTAAATGGGGATAATAACGCCCTCTTAACAGGGTTAACTGATTTATTGTATGAAAAACATTTAGCACTGCCCTTGGAACATAATGAGTGCTCAATAAATTTAACTTTAAAAAAAGCTACAAATGTTTAATCTGAAAACAGGAAATGTTGTGGTGAGCATAACTTAAATTGAAGGATTTACATGAAAGAAGAAATAGATATCTATTTCAAGGATAAAAATATGGTAAAAATTAAAGGAATCATATTTTAAATCAATAAAAGGAGAATTTTATGAAAGATTTGTCAAAATCTGAAATAATGGGGTGCCTTGTGAAGAAGAAATGTTTGGGCAGAAGCTGGATGATCAGATTGAGTGTTCAGAAGACTGAACCAGATTCATCATTTGTACTCTCATCTTACACTACAAAACACATTTTCTCAGTTGTTTGGTTTTATGTTAGGGTTACATTTGCCTGTGAGTGGCAAAAATCTACAAGTAACAGGAACTTAACCCAGTTTATTTCCTTCTTCCATGTGCATAGGGTATCCAGGGCTGGGATGGCAGCTCCACAAATCTTAAAGATCAAGATCCTTCTATTTTATTTTATTTTTTAAAGATTTAATTTATTTATTTGTCAGAGAGAGAGAGTGCAAGAATGCACACAAGCCCAGGGAAGGGCAGGCAGAGGGAGATGGAGAAGCAGGCTCCCCCCTGAGGAGGGAGCCTGATGTGGGGCTGGATCCCAGGAGCGTGGGATCAAGACTTGAGCCGAAGGCAGACGCTTAACCAACTGAGCCACTCAGGCGTCCCACGATCCATCTATTTTATTCTAAACTACAGCCTCAACATGTAGCTTCCATTTTATGGTCCCAAGTGGCTCCTTCTGCTTTAACCACCACATCAACAATCTAAGCCGAAGGTGGAGGGAGGGAAGGAAAAGGAAGGGTGTGCCTCTAAGCTCAGTTCCTTGAAGTTGCACATACCATTTTAAGATTATACCCTGTGGCCACACTTGGCTATGAATGAGTTTAGGAAATGTTTTCATTCTGGGTAGCCATGTACCAGCTAAGAATAAGGAATTCTATCAGTATAATGAAGGGAAGCATTAGGTATCGGGGGACAACTTGCACTCTCTGCAGGAGGGTTGTTTTAAAAGATTGATAAAGATCTTCCTTGACTTATAATGGGGTTATATCTCGAGAAACCCTTGTAAGTTGAAAATATTTTTTTTTTTTTTTTTGTTAGAGAGAGAGAGCAAGCACAGGCAGACAGAGTGGCAGGTAGAGGCAGAGGAAGATGGAGAAGCAGGCTCCCTGCTGAGCAAGGAGCCTGATGCGGGACTCGATCCCAGGACGCTGGGATCATGACCCGAGCCGAAGGCAGCTGCTTAACCAACTGAGCCACCCAGGCGTCCCAGTTGAAAATATTTTAAGTCAAAATGCATTTAGGGGCATCTGGGTGATTCAATCAGTTAAGTGTCCGACTCTTTATTTTGGCTAGGTCATGATCTCAGTGTTGTGAGATTGAGCCCCTCCTGGGGCTCCTCCGTGCTGGGTGTGGAGCCTGCTTGAGATCCTTTCTCACCCCTTCTCTCTGGCCTCCTCCATCCCCCACTTGCACTGGCTCTTGCACACACACAGGCTCTCTAAAAAAAGGAAGAAGAAGAAAAAAATGCCTTTAATACACCTAACATGCTGAACTTCATAGCTTAGCCTAGCCTACCTTAAATGTGCCCAGAACACTTACATTAGCCTACAGTTGGGCAAAATCATCTACCACAAAGCTTGTTTTACAATAAGGTGTTGAATATCTCATGTAATTTATCAAAAACTGTACTGAAAGTGAAAAACAAAATCGTTCTGTTTCTCCTCGCTACTGCTGCCCAGCGCCAAAAGAGATCCAAATTCAAAATCTGAAGTATGGTTTCTATATTGAATGCATATCACTTTTGTACCATTGTAAAGATGAAAAATCATAGGTTGGGGACCATCTGTATACTGTTAATCCGTACTATTTAAACTATATCTATATTTTAAAATACACTTCTGTAAAAATAATACTCACAGAAGGAAATGCACTAAAATATGAATGTGAAAATGGTCTGTAATTCCATCTTGTAATTTAAAATTATTGGGGCGCCTGGGTGGCTCAGTGGGTTAAGCCTCTGCCTTCGGCTCGGGTCATGCTCCCAGGGTCTTGGGATCGAGCCCCGAATGGGGCTCTCTCCTCAGCAGGGAGCCTGCTTCCTCCTCTCTCTGTCTGCCTGCCTCTCTGCCTACTTGTGATCTCTCTCTGTCAAATAAACAAATAAAATCTTTTTAAAAAAATAAAATTATTGAGCATCAACTTTGTGACAGGCACTGTGGCAGCTCTTTATTCCTATTATTTCATTTTATTCTTTTTGTTTTGCTTTTGTTAATGTTTCTTTCAAACTGTAAATAGTCATATCTATATAAAACATTTGGAAAATACAGAAAAGAAAAAAAATCACGCATAACAAGTTCATGCATAACGTAATTAGTAGTGAAACTAGGATTATTCTATCCCAAGACCATTGTATTTCCAATTCATATTTGTACCTCCTGTTGTCAAGAGGCTTATTTTAATGTGAAATGTATATAAATCATTAAAAGGAAGATTTAATTGGTAATATTTATGTATAAGGATATAGCATAATTAAAACAATGTAATGGTGTGATTAATAACTATGGATTAGAAGCAGTGCTTAAGGTTTAAAAAAACAACACTTCCTTAAAAAAAAAAATCACAGGATACCTACTTACAGAAAAACCAGAAAGCACAGATAACAAAAAAAGAGAAATTACCATGATATAACCATTGTTTACTTTTGCTGTCTTTTTTTGTAACTGACTTGTTTAAAACCAAAAATGGCTTATTCTATAATGTTTGTAGCTATGTTTATATATTGCAAATATTTTTCTGTGCCCAAATATCTACATTATTTTTAGTGACTGCTTATGTATTTCATTGAATTGAGTAAGTCATGGTTTATTTAATCCTTGGGGCTTTTTGTTGGGACATGCATCTGTCAAACAGTGCTGTGATTTCATATAATAACAGCAATAGCAAATGATATACCTACATATTTTTATTATGTTTAAAGTGTTTTATATATAATAAACTTATTATGCCCATACCAGGTACATAAATTATTCTATTTCATAGATAAGGAAATTGAGGCTGAGACATTATTGTTTGCCCAAGGTTATATTTGGCAAATGGTGGAGCCAGTATTTGACCTAGGCATTCTAGATGCAGAATTCATTCTCTCAGTGAGAGAACTGTATTTCTTGTTTGATAATTAGCTTGAAGCTGCTTCAGTGCCCCAGTTTCCCTTATGTATAAAAAGCAGATAATTAAACCTAGTATTTTCTTTTCATCTGTTGTTTCTTTTTTCATTTGTCCTTTCTTTTTCTCTTGGTTTAAATACTTTTACAGTTTTTTTTTAATTTATAATTTTTATTTTTTTTATAAACATATACTGTATTATTAGCCCCAGGGGTACAGGTCTGTGAATCGCCAGGTTTACACACTTCACAGCACTTACCATAGCACATACCTTCCCTAGTGTCCATAACCTCACCACCCTCTCCCTACCCCAACCCCCAACCCTCAGTTTGTTTTGTGAGATTAAGAGTCTCTTAGGGTTTGTCTCCCTCCTGATCCCATCTTGTTTCATTTATTCTTTTCCTACCCCTCAAACCCCTCACTTCCTTATATCAGGGAGATCATATGATAGTTTACAGTTGTTTTGTTACAGAAAAATCTCAAACATATACAAAAAATAGAACAGTATGATGAACCCCCATTTAGCACTTACTCTCCACAATCCCACCTGATCCTTTTCAAGCAAATCACACATATTATCTTAAAATGTTTATCTGAAAAGATAAATAACTTACAGTACCATTATTGTCACCCCTACCACCATTCATAATAAGTTCTTTTTTAAAAAAATTTATTTATTTGACAAAGATCATAAGCAGGCAGAGAGGCTGGCAGAGAGAGAGGAAGGGAAGCAGGCTCCCTGCGGAGCGGAGATGTGGGGCTCGATCCCAGGACCCTGGGATCATGACCCGAGCCAAAAGCAGAGGCTTTAACCCACTGAGACACCCAGGTGCCCCTCATAATAAGTTCTTAATGTCACATAGCTTGTCAGTGTTCGAATGTCTCAGTTGTCTTTTATATGTTTTATTTTACTGTTTGTTAAAACATTTGGTTGATAGGCCTTTATAACTTCTCCCTTTCTCTTTTCCCCTTACTATTTATTGAAAAAAATTTTTTTTCACATTCTAAACTTTTCAGTTATACTTCTGTTGTATCTCTTAACCTGCTCCTGCATCTCTTATTTTCCTGTAAGCCACTCCCTAGATCTAGAGGGCTGAATAGATTCAGGTTAAATTCGGGTTGGGATTTTTTGTTTGTTTGTTTTGCCGAGATGATTTCATAGGTGGTATGTACTTCTTATTGCATCATATCAGAAGACACATCGTGTTGGTTGTCTTTTGTTCTATTAAAGATTCATCATCTCATCCATTAGAAAGTTCTACGAGTTTTTCATGTACAGATTTTATCAGTCATTAAAATTATTGTCTAAATTGATTATTCATTAAGGGTGGTAAATTAGTGATATTCAACAGCTACCATTTCTTCTGGAGTAGCTGGAATTTGTCTAAAGAGAACTTTTCCCCATATCAGCTATTTAGTTACTCTTATGTATAGTTCATACACGAATCTTTGTTTGAATCTTTGCCCTTACTAGTTTTCAGATGACTAGGTTTAGCTGCCTCCAAATGCTACCTAGAGATTTAAGGGGATTAAAATAAAACTCTTAATGTGACTTGGCCTATACCAGCACTAAATATAACTCCGTGCTAAATATAGTTTAGTAATACTTGCTGGTTGATTTTTATTGATTGATTTTCATGGAGAGGTGCCATTGGACCACATCTTATAAAACAAGTTGGGTAATTAGGGAGGTGTACATCATTCTTCCCTATGTGTGTGTATATACATGTATAGTGCTATATGTATACAAATTTAAAATGTATCTTAAACTTTTACCTGTAAGAATTTACTTAATTCATACTGTTGATTCCTGTACTTATAGATTTTGAGTGTATCTTGGATAAAAGAAAAAAAGCTCTTCCATATGGAAACCACAGTATAACTTTGGGGAGACTGCCAGAAATGCACTGGGAATTAAATACCCAAATAACTGGATCAAGATTGCCACCAGGAGCTGAAAGGTAACTTACTTCTTAGTTTCAGATTTTGCTAGTTAAACGTTAAGTTTGGCATAATTTAATGAACTTGGTTATGAAGGATCGATTGTAGGAGAATCTGCTCCTCATTTATCTCCTGCATTCTGCCTCTGTGCCTTTGCTTTTCTTTGCCTTCAGCCTTTATGTCTGTCCTTTGCTCTCCAGTGCCTGGCTGTGTCTCTGAAGTGCTGAGCTTCTCATTGTCCTCAGTGGAAGCAAATAGTATCTTCTTTGGAGCTCCCCTACCTCTCCACTTGCCTAGTAGCACTTAACCTCTTCCTACACTGTATTGCAGTGACTTAAGATGTCTCACATATTGTTAGACTGTAAGCTGTCTCTTTAGGTTTGGATCCTCACAGTGCCTTCTGAATGGTAGTTGCATAATAAATATATATTGGACAAGGAAAAAAATGAATGAAAGCATGGAGATTTTTACTGTAATTTGGTGTAAATTCTAATGAATAAGCTTACTTTTCATCAATTACTAATTTAAGTAGAAAAATGCATATTTATTTGTATTCATTTGGCTTTTGTTAATTTATAAAGATGCAACGTTTTCCTGAAAGGCTTGTAATTATTGTTTCTCATTTTGATTTCAGAAGTAAATTTTTTTTTTTTTTCTGTAGGATTGCTCTGGAATTTTTGGATTCAAGAGCTTTTTGTAGAAACATCCCTCACTTAAAAGGAAAATCCGCTATGCAGAAACGACAGTTGGAAATTTTGGGCTATCGTGTAATTCAGGTATGAAATACTCATGTAATTCAGTCTCTAAAACACCCAGAAAACTGGCTGTACATGTGTTTCCTTTTTTAAAAATTGGAGTATAATTAACATACAGTGTTATATGCGTTTCAGCTATACAACATAATGGTTCAACAGTTCTCTACATTACTCAGTATTAATTAAATGTAGTGATCATCTCTCACCAAACATTTTTTCAGTCTTCTTTTTTTTTTTTAAAGATTTTATTTATTTATTTGATAGACAGAGATCACAAGTAGGCAGAGAGGCAGAGAGAGAGAGGAGGAAGCAGGCTGTCCGCAGAGCAGAGAGACCGATTTTTAGTCTTATGGACTAAAAATCTCTGTGCTCTATTTTCATCTCTGTGATTTATTTATTTTGCAAGTGGAACTTTGTACCTCTTAATCACCTTATCTATTTCCGCCCTCCTACCCCCTGCTGGACGGCTACGGTCTGTTCTCTGTATTAAGAGTCTGTTTTTTGGTCTCTCTTTTTCTTTGTTCATTTGTTTTGTTTCTTAACCACATATTAGTGAAATCATATGGTATTTGTCTTTCTCTGTCTGACTTATTTAACTTAGCATTATACTCTCTAGGTCCATCCAGTATATGTTCCCTTTTAATGTGAAAGTTCTAGAATTACCTTTTTTTTTTTAAGATTTTATTTATTTATTTGACAGACAGAGATCACAAGTAGGCAGAGAGACCCGCAGAGAGAGAGGAAGGGAAGCAGGCTCCCTGCTGAGCAGAAAGCCCGATGCGGGGCTCTATCCCAGGACCCTGAGATCATGACCTGAGCCGAAGGCAGAGGCTTTAACCCATTGAGCCACCCAGGTGCCCCTAGAATTACCTTTTTTTAAATTTTTTTTTTAAAAGATTTTATTTATTTATTTATTTGTGAGAGAGAGGGTGAAAGAGCGAGCACAGGCAGACAGAGTGGCAGGCAGAGGCAGAGGGAGAAGCAGGCTCCCTGCCAAGCAAGGAGCCCGATGTGGGACTCTATCCCAGGCCCCCGGGATCATGACCTGAGCCGAAGGCAGCTGCTTAACCAACTGAGCCACCCAGGCGTCCCTAGAATTACCTTTTTTAAATATTAAAAAAAGTTATATTAAAATGTCTCTGAAACAGAACATCCTCCATTTTTCTTGAATGGTAAATAAAAATCATTTATTTTATTGTCTTTGGAAGATTTTTTTTTTAATCTTCCGAGAGAGGCACTCTACAGATGGGTAGAGATACAAGAGAAAAAGGCTAGTTTATGTATGTTGGAAAGGTACATAGGAAAAATGGTCTACTGTTGGTATTATAGGAACAGGAGGATAAAAGGAGCTGGGAGGAAGAAGTAGGTGTCTGGGTTTTATCAGGAAGAAGGATCAACTTGGCTTCTAAAAATGGCTTATGCTTATGTAAACCAATTTTGCAGGTTCCTACAGCTCAGCTCAGTGGTGCTTACAAGTCTTTCCTATGTCTTTTTGTTATTGCTTTAAAACTTTCATTCAAACTACATGGCTTATTTTACAGATCCCACATTTTGAATGGAACTCTATGGCACTGTCAACAAAGGAAGCTCGGATGGACTACCTGAGAGAACGTATATTTGGAGAAGGCAAATCATGACTGTAGTTTTTATTTAAAATTAGTGATGATGGTGTGGCATAGCTGAACTTATTTGAACTCAATGAAAAAATAATAGTTATTTAATAGTTATCTGAACTCAATGAAAAAATAATAGTTCAGAATTGATTGATTTCAAGGTCAGCTGAATACCTATTAAAATAAACAAAACAGGGGCGCCTGGGTGGCTCAGTTGGTTGAGTGACTGCCTTTTGCTCAGGTCATGATCCTGGAGTCCTGGGGTTGAGTCCCGCATCAGGCTTCCTGCACGGTAGAGTCTGCTTCTCCCACGGACCTCTCTCCTCTCATGCTCCTTCTCAATTTCTTTCTTTCTCTCTCTCTCAAATAAATAAATAAAATCTTTAAACAAACAAACAAACAAACAGGGGTACCTGGGTGGCTCAGTTGGTTAAGCAGCTACCTTTGGATCAGGTCATGAACCTGGAATCCCAGGATTGAGTCCTGCATCAGGCTCCCTGCTAAGCAGGGAGTCCGCTTCTCCCTCTGACTTCTCCCCTCTCATTCTCTCTCTCAAATAAATAAATAAAATCTTTAAAAAATTTTTTAAATAAACAAATACTTTACTTTTTCCAATACTTCTTTACTATCTGGTTGGGAAATTGTATAAAAATTCTTAATATAAGGAACTTGTAGCTTTTAAGAAACTTAGTTTACAATTCATTCTTTGAGTGCGTAAGTGCCAGGAGGTGTTTTAGATGCTGGGGATTTAGCAGTGAATGTAGCATATCTGCCGTGGGTAGAGTCCAACAAAATGAATAAAATATACTATACCATAGATGATATTATGTGATATGGAGAAAAATTGGGGAGAGAGGGGATAGGAATATTTTGGGCAGGTATAATTTTATATGAGGTGGTCTGAGAAGGACTAAGGTGATACTTGCATTAAGACTGGAGGGGGTGAGGCTAACTGGCAGTAGAGTATTCCAGGCAGAGGGACCAAGAGGTCAAAGATTGTGATGTAGGAATATGCCTGGCACATTTGAGAATAACAAGGAATCCCCTGTGGCTGCTGGAGCAGAACAAATGGGAGGTTGAGGGTAGCAGTATAATAGGAGAAAAGGTAAGACAGGTAAGAGTCAAATACATATGACCTGACCTCTTGGCTATGGTGAGTGAGATAAGCAGCCACTGGAGAGTTCTATAAAGAAATGGTAAGAACTCATATTTTAACTGAATCACTTAGGCTACTCTGTTCAGTGAAATGGGAGAAGACTGCAATGAGACAAGTGTATAAGCAGGGAAACCCATTAGAAGGTCATTGAAATAATGCAGACAAAAAATGATGGTTGGTCAGGCACCTGGCTGGTTCAGTCCATAGAATATGCAGCTCTTGATCACAATGGGCCTGGAGCCTACCTAAAATAAATAAAAAAATAGGTGGTTGGCTTAGAGTGGTAGCTGTGGAAGTAATGAGAAGTGATCAGATTTTGTAATGTATTTGGAAGCTGAGGCAACAAAATTTGCTCACTCACTGTAAAAGAAGTATGAGGGAAAGGAGTCAAAGATACTTGTAAGTTTTTGTCCTGAGCAACTAAAAGGATGTTATTGCTATGGACTGAGATGGGAAAGTCTACTGGAGGAAGAAATAGGGGGCGCAGTGGGTGCAGAGATATGAGTTTGGTTTTAGAAATGTTGAGTTTGTGATGCCTTTTTAAAAAATTTTTCCTTTTTTTAATTTTTTAAAAAGATTTTTAAAGTTTATTTGTCAGAGAGAGAGAGCACTCAAGCACGGGAGCAGCAGGCGGAGGAAGAAGCAGGCTCCTCGCCGAGCAGGGAGGTCGATGTGGGGCTCAATCCTAGGACCCTGGGATCATGATCTGAGCTGAAGGTAAATGCTTAGCTGACTGAGCCACCCAGGTATCCCTGTGATGCCTTTTAAATATCTTAAGTGGAATTACCAAATAGGCATTTTAATGAGTTTGGAGGTGAAGGCAGAGGTCCAGATGCCAGATATAAATTTGGAAGTTGTCAGCAGTATTTAAAATTTGAAGGGGCGCCTGGGTGGCTCAAGGGGTTAAAGCCTCTGCCTTCGGCTCAGGTCATGATCTCAGGGTCCTGGGATTGAGCCCCGAATTGGGCTCTCTGCTCAGCAGGAACCCTGCTTCCTCCTCTCTCTCTCTCTCTCTCCCTGCCTCTCTGTCTACCTGTGATCTGTCAGATAAATAAATAAAATCTTAAAATAAAGTCATGAAAGTAAGTGAAATCATTATAATATGATTAGAGGAGAGTGAACGGAGAAGTCTGAGGACTCAGCTCCAGGTGCCCCAGCATGAGGTCAAGGAGAAGAGAAATGAGCAAAGAAGGCTGGACAGGGGTGGCCATTGAGGTAGGAAGGACAGTCATAGGTAGTGATACTTCCTAGAAGCCAGGTCAGGAAAGCATTTCAAGGAGGAGGAGAAGGAGGTGAGCATTTGTATCAGATGCTGCTGATGGCTTAGGTAAAACGAGAATTGGGAAATGTCCATTATACTTAGCAACATGAAAATCATTGGTAACCTTGCAAAGAGGAGTTTTGGGGAAGGGGTGTGTGTGGAAATCTGACTGGTTTAATAGAAAGTGGGAGAAGACAAAATTTTTTTTTTAAATAAATGGAAATATAGAGATGGGAGTGGGAAATGGACAGTCTTGACCTGGTCTGCTCCTACCCATAATGGGGAAATAATGATTTTCTCTTGTTTTACAGCACATTTATTCAATAAAATAGTTACTAAAGGCCTACTATGTGATATAACCCCTAGCCCTTCTTCCAAGAGTGATTTATTTGTGCTGGGCAGAAAACCATGTAGTAACTATTCTCAGTCACCTGATGGGAGTGCAGGTAGTTAGCATCTGAAACTTACTATCTTATGACTTAATGACCCTCTAAGTTCATTCTGTCAAATGAGTTGGTAGCCAGAGTGCCTTGAGTCTTAAGCATAGCTATAAAACATGGGTCCTGCATAAGTTTTGGTCTGTTGATATTTGATTTAGGTTTAGTTGAAGTACCTTGTTTAAAACATCATTACTAAAAAATAAAATAAAATAAAATACCATTTCTTAGCTGGACCCCTGGGTGGCTCAGTGGGTTAAGTGTCCTCCTTGCTCGGGTCAGGATCCCAGGGTCCCCGGGGTCCCCCAAAGTAACCACTATCTTGCTTTTATAGTAAGCACTTCCTCTAACAGTTTTATCACTCAGGTTTGCATCTCTATAGAGACCATAATTTGCACCTCACCCCCCTTTAAGTGTGTCTTAATTTATAAGTATCTCCCACTTTCTCTTCCAAACAGTTTATCTGCTGAAAAACCTGTGGAGTTTCCCACCTTCAGGATTTGTTGATTGTATAATGGTGGTATAGTCTAGGGCAGTATTGTCAATAGAGAAAAGTACCCAGGATTCTATTTCAGAGATCCAAAGTAAAACTGGGTTTTTTTGGAAGTTCCCATATTTATGGTAGAGACAATAAACCTGTATGAAGACTCATCTTTTCTTTATGAAATTGCTTGACAAGTAGTAATGGAACATTCCAAATTAGTTCCAAGTCAGGTTTTTCAGAAAATAAGATGTGTAAGGATAGAAGGCAAACGATCTGTGGAAGCATCGATGGTTGTGGACAGACTGAGGTGTCAACTTAGTGTGTACATTAAGAACAACATCTTGAGGGACGCCTGGGTGGCTCAGTTGGTTAAGCAGCTGCCTTCGGCTCAGGTCATGATCCCAGTGTCCTGGGATCGAGTCCCACATCGGGCTCCTTGCTCGGCAGGGAGCCTGCTCCTCCCTCTGCCTCTGCCTGCCACTCTGTCTGCCTGAGCTTGTGTGCGCTCTCTCTCTCTCTCTAATAAATAAATAAATAAAATCTTAAAAAAAAAAAAAAAGAACATCTTGAATATGGTGTTTCACATCCCAGAAAATGCAGTGATACAGTCACCTTTCTATCAGAAACTTATGAATAGGTAGCTCTTTCATGGAAAGTATAGATAAAGCTTAAACCAACAAATACATACCCTCCTCCAGTACAATCACTGGCTCCAACTAATACCTGGCAATTTAATCTTTTTTTTTTTTTTTAAGATTTTATTTATTTATTTGACAGAGAGAGAGCGAGCAGAGGCAGACAGAGTGGCAGGCAGAGGCAGAGGGAGAAGCAGGCTCCCTGCCGAGCAAGGAGCCCGATGTGGGACTCGATCCCAGGATGCTGGGATCATGACCTGAGCCGAAGGCAGCCGCTCAACCAACTGAGCCACCCAGGCGTCCCAATACCTGGCAATTTAGAGTCAATTCATTTCCTGAGGACAATCCTTAACCCTTCTGCCATAGATACTATAGTTAGGAGCTTGAAGACTGTGGTTTACTGGTTTTTAATTTTATTTTATTATTATTATTTTTAAAAAGATTTTATTTATTTATTTGACAGAGATCACAAGTAGGCAGAGAGGCAGGCAGAGAGAGAGGAGGAAGCAGACTCCCCGCTGAGCAGAGAGCCCAATGCGGGACTCGATCCCAGGACCCTGAGATCATGACTGGAGCTGAAGGCAGAGGCTTAAACCACTGAGCCACCCAGGTGCCCCTGGTTTTTAATTAAAAAAATTTTTTAATTTGATTTAAATCACAATATACTAGTATCACAAAAGGAATGGAGAAAAAAAGGAACACCACTTGAATTTGACTACTTAAGAGATTTTTTCCCTTCAAATGAGACCCATTTATTACACTTCTTAAAAGGCCCTTCCAAAGTTTTCTCATGGCATGTAATCTTTAACATAATGCATAGGATTCTTGTTGTATCTTGAAGCACAAGGGAAAGTGATATTTGATACTTTAAACATTAAAAAAACTAGATGTACATATTTCATTCCAATTTAATATATAATAGAGTGTAAAGTTACTGTAACAATGGAATTGAAAGAATTTGTAAACAACTCAAATTTAGAAACCTTTACAACTGATTGAGACAGATTAACAAAAGAAATAATCCATTCAACTTAATATTTAATTTCTTACTAGAAAATGGTTTTAAACAATGATCATTACACCTAGGATTTCAATGATGAGGTTATGAGGCCCACTGCTAACCTCATGGACAGTAATTTAGTGAATAATTTCTACATGAATCTCTGCATAGGCTTTTGAAAAACAGAATAAATTAAAGCCCTATTTCCAAACAAAACACATCCCATTCTATTGTGTTTTTTTCACCTCCCCATTTATAGTTTAGACAGTTTGAAGAGGTTTAAACGTGTTGCTAGGCAACTAGCTCCTGAAGCATAACGTATTTCCTTCAACATCCCGGCCCATTCTTTTTTATCATCTTCATACCTGATGGAGAAAAAAAAAGTAATCAATAAGCAGTTTTTAAATAAGTTCTGTAGGTTTCCTGGTATTCAGTATACAAATATGGGTTTTTGAGAAAATCCTATTGGCTTTTGTCCAGAGGAGGATGCACCTGACTTGTGGAATAACATTCCTCCCCAAATATGCTTTCCCTGAATGAGCATGTGTCTGAACTCTTGAACTACCACCATGGTATTTAATCAGGATGCTTAGGCAGTTAAGCCTTTTCTGGGAATCAAAGACTGTTCAGAGATGAAGAGTAATCAACAGTTAAGCAATTGGTTATTCACCTTTGGACCAATAATGATGGCCAGTCTCTATGAGTCAAGGTCAGTGGACTCTACCTTAAGAGTAAGAACTGGGAAGAACAGGGATGGTCACCTTGATTCTAATTCCAGTTGTTCCAATACACTTGTGCCCAGCATGCCACCTGATGCTAGTGAGCACTCCAGAAGAACCCATTTCCCTTCCCCATTAATGTCTTGTGCGAGTACTCCTCTTAGATTTTTGCACTTGATGTTAGGTAAGAACTAACACTAGGTTGTTCCTTTGGGGGAAGAGTCACGGTTATAAAGACACAGGCAACTTGAATTGCTTTGAAATATGTGTACCTCTACTCTGCTTAGTGCCTGGAATGCCTTCTCTGCATGAACAATTCCGAAACGCTCCCTTCTCTCTGAAGCCTTTCTTGCCTTCCTCAAGCAGAGTTTGTAGTTTCCCTTCATTTCTCACATTGTCCTTTATATAGTATCTGTTATAGCTGTTATCATTCTTTTAATTCTTTCCCCTATATTTATGTTCTCAACAAGCTCAAGGGTACTGGAGGGCAAATAACATCTTACTCCTCTTAGTGTCCTCCCCTCCTCCAGAAGCTATCAATAGTTGACACATAATACCCCCAAATCATCCTATAATGATGAATAAGATTTAAAGTAATAATTTTTAAAATTGGCTAATGCCTATGTAAGCTGTATGATATCTGACTTAATATCATCAGTGGTCCAAATTTAATCTTAATATTTGCACTGTGCACCAAGTGATTTTTATGCTAAGTAGACAGAAATATTTTACAACTAATAAGGGGAAGAACCTTAATTATCTCTGCAAAATTTGGGGCAACACACTAAAAGATAAGGAATAGTTTTAAATGAAAAAGTGAGCACTTTCAAGCAGTAGACGGGTAAATGAGTCTTAAAAAAATTTGCTTCTTGGCAGTTATATTTGTCAATCCTAAATAATGGACAGTTTCAATAAAAAATTTAAGAATGGAAAATTTTTTTTTTACACATCACATTAAGAGGGTATGTAGGTTTAGAATTGGTATACCGGTATTACTAATAGTTTTTGTCTCTGAATTTCATCTGCCCGTGTGGGTAGATTCATTAGGAAGTTGAGGACAAGTGGGAAGCCACCTTTCTGCAGGTCAGTTGCTGTCAATGTTAGCACACATGTGAGTCACCTGGAGGGCTTGCTAGAACACAGTTCACTGGACTCCATCCCCAAAGTTTCTGTAGATCTGAGGTAAGGCCTGAGAATTTGCATATTTAACAAGTAACCAGGTGGTGCTGATGCTGCCTTGAGAACCACAGCAGATCACTGGTTCTCAAACTTGACTTGCACATTTAGAACCCACTTAGAGACATTAAAAATATTGATGCCTGGCGCTCACCCCCAGAGATTGACTTAACTGGTATGGAGTATGGCCTGGGCATGAGCATTTTTTAAAGTTCCCTAAGGGATTCTAATATGCAGCAAGATTTGAGAATTATTGCTCTAGATTTTATCGCCCGAGTGGAAGCCCCATTACCTAAATTTAAAGTTTTGCAGCTAAGCAGACAGTGATGAATGTATTCTTGCCTTTCCCCAGTTGGGTGTTCCCAAACTTGTCTGCACATGAGAATCAAAAGACCAGAGGTCTTTTGAAAGTTTCAAAGCCCAGACCATACCCTGGACTGATTAAATCATAGTCAGTGGAGGTAGGACAGAGGTGTCAATACTTTCTGAAGCTCCCTAGGTGAGCCTTGGGAACCACTGTCCTAATCGCAAAATACTCCATCATCAGAGAGGATCCCTCTTTCAGGCTCCCCTAAGCAAGGTAAGGGCTACTTTTAGTGGAGATGCTCCCCTTTGCTGCTTGCAACATCCTCCCAATGAAGCAACTTGGCTTTTGGTCACCAGTAGGAAGCACAGAGGCTCAGA
>RCUC01156094.1:0-34193 GCA_003697995.1 Taxidea taxus jeffersonii | reverse complement strand
TGCCGACGGGATACATTGTAGATCCCAGTGCAGACGCCCGCCCCGGCTCTTCATGCGGGCCTCTCTCCTGACTTCTCGCCCATCCGCCTCGGGAGGCAGTTACCTGCACACTCATCTCACCCAGCTTCCTCGGACTGAACACCCAGGGAGTGGCTCTGATGTCCTCTTCCCCGCAGCTTCGCTCGGCCCCCGCCAGCCCTCCGGCCGAGCTGCTTGAATTTAAAATACTGATCCCCGCAAGACTGAAGCCTCTGAGCACTGGAAAGCTGGAGGTCCCAATTAATGGCTGATATGGTAAACCTCTCAGAACAGAGCCTGGCACAGCGTAAGTACCCTGTTAGTCCTACTCGCTAGTCCTCAGCGCTCACACAGTGCGAAGCTCTGACTCAGAGGCCAAGCGAGGCTGAACGAATGGAAACTAAATGGAACAAACCAGATTCTAAATTTGGAGCCTGCCACTCAGATCACAGGGTAAGACACCAGTGAAAAGCTCTGCCCAGCTAAACACAAAGGTTCCTCAGGCCTCGAGGCAAACAAAAGCCGACCTAGAGCCATCTGAGGAAAGGTGAGCTGGAGCCTTCCCTGCAGGGGACATTCCTAACCCCATCTGACCTCCGACCTCTGGACTTAGCCCTAGGGCTTGGAGGTCACTGGAGACCCTCCCTGTCTCTTATCCAGATTGACCGGCCAGGCCAACAGCAAAGGGAAGACTGGCCTTTTTACTTGTTGATAGTGAGAAATAAGTTGGGGGTGGGGGTGCCTGAAACGAGTTCTAGAAAGACACCTCCCCATCTGGCTACTTGGCATTTTTGGAAGAGCTTGTAGCTTTCCCCTAAGAGGAGGCCTGGCCCCTGTCTGAAGACTGCCTAAAAGCCTAGCACACACCCCATTCTCTGCTGCACACAAAAAGCAGCTGATGAGCCCAATGGGCCTCAGCAGGCCGTGGCCAGGGCGGGGGTGGGATGGCGGGGTGGGGGGAGTCTTCTGGCGAATATGGAATATTTAACTTTAATTCCCAGCGGTCCTCACTAAGAGGTCTAATTTCAGGAAAGGTGTTTACACGTAAATACAGTAAACCCTTTTTTATAAGGCAGACAGAAAATGAGAGTAATCCCACCCTATGCACAAGGTAGCTGCCCCATTTCTTGCAGGAAACCATCAGTTGCATGGTTCCTTATTTGAATCAGAAGTTAAAAAACTCATTTAATACTGCACCTTCTCAGGAATCTTAATCAATTCTTTTCTGTCTAATATTTATTAGGAGAAAGGATAATCGCATTTAAAAACTCTCATTGTCTCAGAAATAAAAACAGAACCTTAGCAACGGCACAACAAAAGCTCTGAGCTCTGAGAAACAGGGATTCTCCACAGGAAATGAAGAGACTAACCCAGGACACCAGCTGCTGACCCAGCACCACGGATGTTCAAAGCACTAACGATGGCCCGGGCAATTTGCCAGACACATGTCCATCCTAAGAAGTGGAATTTTATGGCATAATAAGTCAACACTTGGAGTTAAAAGTAACTTAATCATTAAAAAAATAAAAGGGGTGGAGAAAGACAAAAAGTTAGAAACTGAGGGTCAGCAGTGCCCAGACTGTTAACTCACCAAAATCTCAGGTTTTCTCTTGCACAGGAGGTCAAACAGACAGTTCCTCCAAGAATTAGTTGCCTTTACTCAGCCAGGAAGGATTTGGTGACATGGATAAGGCAGAGGGGACCTCATGGTGATCAACATGACGGGGGAGGGGATCCTTGTATTGATAAGTTACTGAATTTCAAGAGGGCTGTTTTCTGATAACAAATCTTCTAAAAGAGTCTCACTATTTGTCCAGTGAAATATTTCAGATGCATAAAGTGATCAAATACTCATCCAGGAATATAAAACATTATGGAGCTCTTGATGAATTGAGACCATGACTTTCTTTGTCTCACTACAGACAAGAAGGAGGCTGAGTCTCACCAAAACTCATCCACTTCTTGTTATAAGGCCCAGAGTGAAAGCAGCTTAGCCAAGGTCATCTAGTCGGCATGGGAGGGCAGAACCCATTAGAAAGCCCCGGATCTTGGTACGTACCTCTTTTACCTCCCTGATTTGTTTGTCCGCAAAAAACAATGATGTCATTTCCCTTGGGAGGGTTTTATAAGGAGTAAACGAGGCAATGATATATGTAAAGTAGTTGGGGTAAGTTATGGGATGAATCGTGTCCCCTGAAAATTCATCGGTTGAAAGCTTAACTCCCCATAGTTCAGAATGTGACTATATTTGGAGACCTCGCCTTTAACGAGGTAATCAAGAGGTAAAAGGAGGTCAGAGGAGTTGAATCTGGTGTCCTCATAAGAAGAGGTGAGAGCATAGACACACACAGAGAAAGTGCCACGTGAAGACACAGGGAGAAGACAACCATCTACAAGCCAAGGAGAGAAGCCAGGGAAGAAACAAAGCCTGCCAACTTTCAGCCTCCACAGCTGAAAAACACAGATTTCTGTTGGTTAAGCCCCCCAGTGTGCGGTGCTGCGTTATGGCCGCCCAAGCAGACCGGTCCGGCAAACCGTGCAGTGAGCGTGGATTTCCTTCACGCTGCCAACTCGACCACTGGCCGCTCAGATGATGAGACTTCTCCCATCCAACACTTGGCCAAAGTCTTGACCGTGCTGTGTACACATTCTCTGCCGCAAGGATGGTGCCTCATTTCTTGTTTTATGTCCCCTCCCAGGCCCCGAGCCCAGTGCTTGGCCAATAGCAAGAATTCCCTAAAGGTTGGACAAAGGCGGTAGGCCCTGCCCGGGGCCCGGCGTGCAGCAGGCGCCTTTGACAAAGCGTGTGGGCCTCTGGACCAGCAGACCTTGTGCCCGTCAGCCGTCCCAAGCGAGGCCTCCCTTTCCCTCCTCAAGACACCTATGTGGGTTTGAAAGAACAAATGAAAATGCCTAAACCCCTTCCTTGTTCTCAAGGAGTAAAGGCAGCAGTGAGAAAGCCCTGTTCGTTGGTCGATCAGTAATAACAAACATTTAGTGGTTGTTCTGAGAAGAATCGGGGTTCGAGTCTCTCTTTTCGCAGCTCGTCGTGACAGCCAGGCAACTGACAGATACCTAAACCCACCTACTGTGCGGAGCACCTGGGGAGTAGTCTCCCCACCCCGGTGGGTATCGGGTGAGCACCCCGTGTGGCCCAGGACCCCCGGTCACTGCCAGGAGCATGCTGGAAGTACCACATGAAGAAGCCACCAGTGGGAGGAGTCTGATGCCGAAATGTTCTTTGGAAACTACCCCATCTAATAGAAACGATCTTACCTCCCTGCCCCGGGCGAAACTGTCCCTCCTTAGTTCCCATTCAATAGCCCGCACAGTCTCACATCCGTAACGGGAGAAGACACTGATGCCCTACTGAGCAGTTATACACCTGCCTTGGGAGTAACAAAGGAGTCGTTAGGCCATGGTCTGCATGGGGATAGGTTTGACTTGATTTGAGGAGGGAAAAAAAGTATATTTTATTTTATTTATTTGTGCATGGAGAGGCAGAGGCTCCAGAGGCTCGAGGAGCCCAACGAGGGGCTCGATCTCACGACCCTGAGATCATGACCTGAGCCAGAATTGCGAGTCAGAAGCTCAACCAACTGAAACAAGCAAGCACCCCTCCAAACCCTGTTATTTTCAAGCACTAGTATTCACCCTACAGCTTACGGTTCCAGAGCTTATCAGTTCCCCCCAGGAACAAGGAGTTAGCTCTTGGAATGTCCTGAGCAGGAGAATGCCCAGAGCAACATTACAAACTTGCGGTGTGAGTAACCCTGACCCTGTACTCAGTCGGGAGGCTCAGGAGCAAATATGAAACTGGGTTTTGTTTTTGGTTTTGTTTGTTTTTGTTTTTGTTTTGTTTTACTTGCTTGTTGTGTCTGCTCACATATTCCATCTAGGTATAATAGAACTGAAATGGCTTCTTTAAGAGAATAGTAATGATTTTATTGAAGTATAATTTTCTTTAAAAATTCATTGTAAGCACAGCCCATCACCCGTGCACTTAGTGATTTAGAGCCCAGGCCCTGGACTCACGCTTCCTGCAGCCACTTGCCACCACTGCCATCACTAGCCGTGACCTTGACCAAGTTGTTCTCCTGCCCTGTGCCTCAGTTTCCTCAACTGGAAATGGGGATAAGGATGGTGTTGAGGTCAAAGTGGTGAAGACCAGCTGAGCAAATACATTAAGAAGATGGGTCACTCCCCATGGCACCGAGTAAGCGTGCAAAAAATTATACGTGTGATGTGCCACATCCTGCCAACGGTTTTGATATTCACCGTTCACAACTTTGGAATCTCTCTTTTCGCTGGTCTTCAAAGAGATGACATGAAGGTGCAATGGAAGCTGTGGACACCAGCACCCTGATGAATGCTCCAGCGCATGGCGGGGTGGGGTGGGGGTGATCGCATTCATTTCATAGGACCCTTCGTGGTCATTCGTGGTCATGGTCACTGAATGGTCATTCCATGGTCAAGATGACCATTAAAGACCCTCACGGCTCTACGGCTGCCGCATCTAGATGGACTCGGATTCACCAACAAGAGGTGTGAGGAAGCAATTACAGGGCAGAAACTGGTAAGAAGCAGTCAAATAGGCTGTGGAAAGTTGTAAATAATGCTTAGTCGCTCCAGCAAAATATATGTTGAATAGTTAATATACATGATTGGCTAACGATATAGATCTTGACACGTACATGGGGACTTGGAAGGGAAAGAGAATCGTACACTGAGAAGAAAGGTAAGCATCGCATTTAATCTTAGATTTGACTGTCAGGCTTTTTTTATTGTTATTTAAAGTTCAATTCTTTATCATCACCTGCTGCCTTTAATTGTAATATTCACATACGTATACATAACTCTAGAATATTTCAAACTTTCAAAGAGTCTCTAAATAGTCAAAAATAATGCTTTGAGCCCAAACCCACATGCCCTTTTAGAGCAAGCAGAGCGCTCAGTCCACACACACAGGCTTGAGGACGCGAGCCTGACAGGATGGGTCTTGCTCAGCGTCCTGCAAAGTCACTAACTGACAAGCTGCAGAGGGCGGAGCACCCAGCAGCCCAGGGAAAATGCGCAGGATCCCGAAAGGCTTTGAAGAGCGGCCAGATGCCCTGAGACGTTGGGACTACCTAGATTAGACACTTCGTGGAATGTTTCCAGCGGCAAAAAGAGTACGCTTTCGTAACTACTTTAGCACAGCCTGACCGAGAAACAAACATCTTCTCTCTAGATCTCAATTCCTTCAGGAATGGGGAGAGGATCTGATTATTTCTGAATTACCACTTCAGTTCCAACCTTCCCCGAATCTTTAAAAGCACATTGTATAGCTCGCTCTATAAGCAACTCTCAACGAGTTGTTGTTGTTGTTGTTTAAGATTTTATTTATTTGACAGAGAGAGGCACAGTGAGGGAGGAAACACAAGCAGAGGGAGTGGGAGAGGGAGAAGCAGGCTCCCGCTGAGCAAGGAGTCCGTCGTGGGGCTCCATCCCAGGGCCCTGGGACCATGACCTGAGCTGAAGGCAGATGCTTAACAACTGAGTCACCCAGGCGCCTCTCTCAATGAATTTTTAAGAGTGAGTGAATGAAAATCTGCTATACTCACCATTCTCTGTGCAGTGTACAAAACTTTCTCTGACGTCTAGCACTGAAGTATGATCCGAGCTTAACTCCTCTTGACAAATCTGATGGAGTTTGCTTCAGAATAAATGTATCATGACACAGACTATAAACATAAACAAATATGTTTCTTTGCTTTGATTCCTCAAGTAAATTGGACCTATTTGGTCTCAGCCATGGTGCTGTCCCTTCAAACTAACCATCCATGGGTCTATCAAACTTGTTAGGTGTCATCTCAACATTATTTTATTTTCCTAAGTTGTCTTTTTTTTTTAAGATGATTTAATATCTTTCAAAGTATCCTAAGTTTGCCTTATTTTCAGAGGAGCCACTTGCAAAGTTCATAGATTCACTCTTCTCTCCTTTTGAAGGCAAGTGCAAGTTGTATGGAACACTTGGCAGCAGGGAAGGAGATGCCGGTCTGCCCAGGATGAGAAGCAGAATTATGGAAGGAGCTCTATCGGGCTGTAGGCTTCCATTAAATGGATGTCTTGGGCTGGCCATCTTTCACTGTAATTGCTGGTCCGGGAAGTTGACTGTCTCTAGAGATTAATCTATTTTAAGTTTAATGGATCAGTGGAAGCTATCAAAAGACTGGTACAACTCTTTCTCCTTGACTCTCTCAGTCCAAATGGAGACACTGCTTTCTGTGAAGCTGGACATGGTTACAAGCCTACATGCCCCTTCTGCCCCACCCAGAAAGAAACTGCCTTCCATAGACTTTACATACTAAAAATCGTCTATGCTAAATCACTTGGTCACCTGAATCAGTAGTAGTATATTCACTTTCGTATAAGACATACATGTATTTTAAGTAGGTAGGTAGATAGGTAAGTAGGTAGGTAGATAGAGGTGAGGGGAGAGAGAGAGAGAGAGATAGAGAACTCTTCTGATCACTGTGAAATATTTTGTATTAACAAAATGAATTGATATAATGCCAAGAAAAAGCAAAGAAAATTCACATGCACTCAGTCTATATATGTTTTGGCCTCGTTGAACATAAGTGTGCAAGTTTCATGAACCTTTGTTTAAAAGAACCTTGACATTCAAAGATATAACCTTTGTGGGTTCATAAAAAGCCGCCTTCACTGCTCACAGCACAGAGTCAATTGTTACTTTCTGATGGACAGTTAGTGAATCCTGCACTAGCGTGAGCTGCAGACTCACTTGGCTGAGGAGGAACCCAGCCAGTTCCCCCACATATCCACATAACCCCTCCTTCCACATATCAAAGTCCTGAATGAGCAAGGAAGGGCGTGATGAGTTAAAAGTGTACCCTCAAGATTCATATACTGGAATTCTATTCCCTGCAACCTATAAATGTGACCTCATTTGGAAACAGAGTCTTTGCAGATGTGGTCAACTTAAAAAGAAGTCATAAGGATGATCTCTAATCCAATATGACTGGCGTCCCTATAGAAAGAAGGAATGTGAGGATAGACACGCATAAAGGGGGAACAAGTAGACATCCATCTACAAGCCAGGGAGAGGGGCCTAGAGAAAATTCTCCCTCCCAGCCTCATACAACCAACCCTGCTCACACCTTGACCTCAGAATTCCAGCCTCTAGAACTACGAGACAACAAATTTCTGTGGTACAAGTCACGTGGTTCGTGGCACTTTGTTACAACAGCCCTACACAAATATAGCAGGGTCAAGAAATGGAACTAGAGAAGGATGGTGCAGATTGTGTTGGGGATTTTAGGGTTTTCATTCCAGGTATGGTGGGTGCATCACGGGCTGATTCACATTTCTTATAGGTCCACCAAGCTCCTGGGCAGAGAATGGATTAGGAGCCCGATGGATGCCTGGAGAATAGTGAGAAAGCAATTTCAAGAGTCTGGGTAAGAGGAGACAAGGCTGAGACAGGGGGAAGGGGAGTGGCAGTGAGATGGAGGGAAATGGCCTGAGTCAAGATGTGTTTTGGAAATGGAACCAACAGGACTCAGGGATGGACTAGAGAATGGGCTGACGGTGGTGGAGACGGTAGCTTCGGGAGTGGCTCAGGGTCCTCCACTCTGCACAACTGTGTGGATGGTGTTAGTTCTCCTGAAAAGAAGTGAGAGGAAGAGGAGTGCATTTATGATGAAGGGCCAAATATATTTTGGGAAGACTGAGTTTGAGATACCTGTGACGTATGCCAACATGACTTTCAAGTAGGCAGGTAAACATCTAGATTTGGAACTCAGGAAAGATGTAGTCAGAAAACATAAGACTGGGATTTGTTGGCATATAAACAATATTTAAAACTGTGGAGAAAGATGAGAATCTAAGGAGGGAAGGTGGAAAGAGAAGACAAGGAGGCCCAAAACTGACCCCTGCAGAGCTCTACCAGAGGAAGCTCACTGCAGGGCAGTGTCTCTCAACCGTGAGCAAATGTCTCTGCTGACATTTGGGGGTCACATAGTTCTCTGTGGTGGGGGGCTCCCCTGTGCATTGCATGACGTTTAGCAACATCTCTGGCTTCTACTCACTAGATGTTAGCAGCACTCCCTCAGTTAGGAGAACCGAAGGTCTCCGGGTGTTGTTAAGTGTCCCCTGGGGCCAAAATAAGCCCCAACTGAGAACCACTGGTGTAGAACAAGCAAAGTAAAAGACCATGGAATAACTAAAGAAGGAGGAAGAAGAGCAGAAGGCCATAATGGGTCAGAAGCCAAAAGCAGACACTCTCTCAGGGATTAACATGCAAACCAATGCAAAACAGCCAAGGAAGATTCATACAGGGAGGGATCCAGTAGCATTAGCAACATGGAAATCATTAGTGACTTCAGCAAGAGGAATTTTGGTGAAACGACAGGAGCACACACCAAATTGGAATAGATCACAATTATATATTTACGTGTACAGTTGATAACATATGTCAGTGCACCTGGTTTTTAATAACATATGTGTGAGGGGTGGGGATGGTTTAATGTCGTTCGTTGCCTACACAACAATCCCCCTTTGTTCACACAACTTCCATTTTTTCATACACCCTATAGTCTATTCAAGGGAAACCCAACGTGGGGGTGGTTTCCTCATAGTCCCTGCCCGTGACTGGTTTAGGAGGAGGCGGGCAATGCAAGTGTAGTCAGTGATGACGTAAGAAATCTGAAGGCTCTGGATAAATGTTTCCTTGTTGATACAGATGACCGAGAAGGGACACCAGGCTTCCCCTTCTGGGTGTGGCCTCCCTAAATTCCCGGAGCATTTGGGCACTTTGAACACAATTTTCCTCTCCACTGTGTGAGTAGAACTCACCTGAGAATAAGCTAAACAGTAAACATGGCAAGAGGAAAAATGGGAAGACCCTAGGTTGTGGAAGGAAGTGGTTTGAACTTTGAATCGACCTACTGCGAGACACGCAGACTCAGACGCCTTACCAGATGGAGACTAATTGCCTCCCACCTCCCCCTGTTTGCAGCTGTTTTAATTTGTTTGTGTGTCACCACCTCAGCATCTTTCCCTTGGGAATCTTCATTTTATGGTCAACAACGTCTGGAACAATACGATCCTTTGCTCCCGATACCTGTCCTCTTACTGACCTGAATGGAATTCTGAGTTCCTCATTTCGTGGTTTTCCAAAATAAGGCAAATCAACCACTGTCACTTCTTAACCCCTGGGCTATTGTCTTCTACAACTGGCCTCTTGACATCAGCAACACTCAGGTAGCCATTCCTTCCCCACGTGGCTGTCACCACTGACTATCCCTGCCTCAGCCATGTGCCTTGAGGGTTTGGTCCACCACCTCCTTCTCTGTCCCCTGGGGCATTTATTCTGATATCCTTGCAAATCCCCAGCTTCACATTTCAGTGACCTCCAGTGGCCTTCAAGAACCCCCTCCTTTAGCACCCACATTCACGGCCACACCTCGGACCTCATCATTACCTGAAATTGCTCCACCTCTGAGATCTTACACTCAGAAATTCTTTCCTCTGTTACACCTCCCACTGCCTCACTCTTGTGAAGGTTCCACGTGCCCTCTGACCTAAGCCCCTCCCTAATTTCTCATGAGTCCCTGTCTGGATATAAAACATAATTGGAAGCCCTTAGGACCTGAAAAGTATAATCAATTATAAGGTACTAGGATGACTTAATTAGTACACTTTTCAAACAACCCATCCTGGAACCACATTTGTCCAACCCTTTCAATTAAATTTTTACCAGCACTCAAAATTCCTGCATCCTCAAAATCCATCTTATCAGAAGCCAAGTCGAGGACAACTTACTGTGTTTTCCATACTCTTGATTCTAAGCTATAGAAACTACAAAAGAAAATTAAATGACCATGTCTAAACTAGTGTTTATATCTTAAATATTTAAAAATGCATGAAAAGCCCATTTCAAAAACAACAACAATGACCAAGTTCTACTACTAGCTAAAGAGGAAAACATCCATAAAGAAGATGCTATGAGAAATGTGTGTTTAGTTTTCTGTAGGGTGACACAGTAAGCCTTGGTTTGGTTCCTGGGTGCTTCGTTTTCCCCTGACGGACCTTCTTCCCTCTTCCTTCACCCTTGCTACCCCTCAAAACATGTGGTTAAGGCCAAGGAGCAGACACCATTTGGGAAGATAACAGCAGGTACTGAGATCATCAGACTGCAATAATGCTGAAGAAGAGTTTAGATCTTTCTGATTCTTCAGAATAGAATAGCTACTCATCCTCCCCTCAAAACTTTCTCTCTTAATATTGTTTGACTCCAACAACAAAACTCTGACACATTGTATTGAAGTCTCATTGTTAAAGCATTCGGTTAGCATATGTGTACTGTAACAACTCAATGAGGTAGTGATACAGTCTCATACAAAAGGATACAACTTGATGCCGACCATTCTACTCACTGAGACTGATGGGATGATGATGATGATGTCCCCCCCTGTTCAACCCGAGAAACACTGCTCCTTTTCCATCCCAGACTCTCATGTTTATTGAAAGTAGGTAAGTCACAGAGAAGGAATCGCCACAAGGGATTTTCAGGAATAAGTTGGAGCATTAACTACTTTCACCTTAAATGCGGATTGGACTCTGACCTGGACTTAAGTTCTGTCTTCCCTCTTCTTCCAAGTAGAAGACTCTTCCACTGGGGGTAAGGATGAGAAGACCCAGAAGCCAAGGGAAGTGCTGCCATATCCACCTAGAGACAAGCATGTTGACATCAACTGCACCATCTGGGTAACTCAGCATCCACTTGCTGACAGGGAGCTGACTCGCTCTCCAACTTACCTCAGATCCCTCCCCAACTTCTCTGGTCCAGATTCTACTGCAGTCCCTCTGCGGTCACCCAGAAATCTCCTCTCTTTAAACAATGTAAACATTGATCATTAAGCCCCTCAAATTCCTTTCAGTCCATCTCAAGGAATGTTTACAATTCTGGTAGTTTTTCACATTAGGTCTGTTTCAGGGGGTGTCTATATTTACCACGGCAAACGCCCCACCCTATGTTTCTTTTTAAATTATCTTAATGTACTAAAATATATATGACAGGGGGGGCACCTGGGTGGCTCAGTGGGTTAAAGCCTCAGCCTTCGGCTCAGGTCATCATCCCAGGGTCCTGGGATGGAGCCCCGCATCGGGCTCTCTGCTCAGTAGGGAGTCTGCTTCCCCTCCTCTCTCTCTCTCTCTGCCTGCCTCTCTGCCTACTTGTGATCTCTCTCTCTCTGTGTCAAATAAATAAATAAAATCTTTTAAAAAATTAAAAAAAATATATATATATATATGACAGGAACTTTGCCATTTCCACCATTTCTAAGTGTACACTCAGTGGTATGAAGTACATTGACCATGTTGTGCAACCAATCACCACCACCCGTCTCCGGAACCTTCCATCTCCCTACGCAGAAACTCTGTACCCACACAACAGTAACACCACACTCCCTATGCTTTGGAGTTGCAAGAAAGACTGTGCCATCTTGAATTGCCTTATTAATGTATTTTCTTCGATTTATAAACATTTTGGCCTCTCTTCCTGGATACGTTGCCCCTATTTTTCTTGACAGTTTGTTAGGCAGAATTCTTCTATATCCATTCCCCTCCCTTATCTGTCCACCAGGCCATCTGCCCTGCTTGCTCCTCTTCTTCATTAAACTGAAAATGCCCCGAGGACTAAGATGATGCCTTTCATACCTGCACCATCAATGCAAGCCATAGTCACAATGTATGACGCAAAGGAGACCATAAATATTTATTGGATAAATGACTAGAGGGAAACAATCACTTTAGTTGTAAGAATACTTGCTGAGTGTGCTGCCAAGCTGTATGCATGGATTTTTTTTTTCCAAGTTTGACTCCTGGGACAATGACTAGAGACTGCACTCAACCCTTTCACTGGTCTTCACTGGTCTGCATCTACCCAGTCGATGATACAAATTAACTCACCCCTGATGGTAGTCACTACCCTCCCAAACCTTTGCAGGGAAGATACTTAGATTGCTAACCAACCTTAGCATCATCTCTCAAGTGTTAAAGGTAAGCACTATTTGGTGTATCCGTGTAGATTGAGTTCAATTTCCTAAATTAGCAACAGAAGTAGAGAAATGATAGTAAGTGAACTAATGCTAGAGGAGAATAAAAAAGAAAGAAAGCTATTATTTTTGTGCATATTTTAAAAATGCTTTTATATGTTGTGGAAGATTATGTTCAAAGTTTTTGTTGTCCTTCTTGATAGGCACGTTCCTCCCTCCATGAGATGCCGGCTTGGTTATTTGCCTTGTGTGAGCCAATGAAGAGTATATACGTCCCAGACCGTGGTCAGTGCTTCAGTCTGGGCTTGAAAGGAAGATGACGCAGGATCTGAGTCAACCAGCAACAAGAGCAAGAAGCAAGTCTTTGTTCCCAGATTCTGGGGTCATTTGTTCCCAAGCATAACCCAGCAATTGTTGACCAATAGACACCTAAATTCATCCACAACTACATAAAGTCAATGAGAATAGAGATATAATATAAATGTAGCCCTTTCATAGAGTTAGTGATAGTCTTCAACAGAGCTGAATGTAAAATTCCTAGGACCTCAAACTTGCTTTCAGTGTGTATGACTTTCAACTTATTTGGGGAAGATGTGACAAAGGAATGATTCAAAACCTCAGGGAGAAGCTATGATCTCAAGAAGGTATTGATTTTTAATAACATATACATGTTAAAATAATGTTAATATTCTGTGAATTTCTTTTGCTGGTAAATGGTAAATAAAGTATTTCAAATTGTATCTTTTCCTCAAACATTCACTCAAAATATTTAGGATTTATGCCTTTTTTTGTATCATAAAATATAAGTTTCTTATTGATATCTTTTCCCCCAAGGATGAAAATTCATTTTCAATAGGTCATGTGTTGTATGTGAAAAACATACAGTCCTCATAAAATGCTTTAAAGCCAAGGTGAATGCCACTGTGAATTGGTCTAGCTTCTTCGACCTCATTTTAAAAGCTCTATAAATCTATCTGTGTCATACCTTTGGCCTCCTCAAAGCTGGTGCATAGGCTGACTCATAAATGAGACACTACTTATGATCTGAAGAGTGCCGCAGATTTCACACAAGTTGCTCTCCATCCGAAGCAAGCCTGATACTCAAGGGCTAAGTGCATCTTATTAAAGCATTGCATATTTGAGCTGGTAAAGTCAGGAAGGCTGAAAGATCGATCCTCTTTTATTAGCTAAAGCAGATTTCAGTGTATCAGATTAGCTGAGCTCTGCAGAGGATATTGGTAAGTTGTTTCCCAGGTGGAAAGGTGGAAAAGGTATTAAAATTCTTCAGTGTCTCCCCAGAGCCTCAAGGGGAAAAAAAAAAAAAATTCTTAGCAAGACAGACTTAAGTCCTCTGAGACCTGGCCTCTGATTTCCTCTCCAGACTCATCTGTCTGACTCTAGCTACACTGAATTATTTTAAGGGGATATTTTCAAGTCCCCCTTCTCCTGGATAACCCTAGCTTTCCTGATTTACTACGTGGCTTCTATTTTATTTAGGATAGCTAATGCTAGCTGTGACAACTAAAACACCCCAAAGACTTTGATGGCTTACACAAAGGGCCCAATATGGGCCTGGTCGTCATCTTCCACAAAGAGGAAGAAAGGGAGGGAGAAAGAATCCTGGTACCACAGCCCATAGTTCAGTGTCCTGAGGCTAGAACTCATCACAGGGCCCCAAGCTCACTTCGAGGAAGGCTGGAGGGACAGATGTACGCCTCCCATCCAACCAGCCTATGCTTTATTTAGGCCATAGGGCACACCATCCTGAGCCGCAAACATCTGCTTACTCTTCCTCATTCAATGAGGAGAGCTTTAGAGTTGTAATTGTGCCTTATTTGTTTGCACTCAGAGCTCCCAGTATTTTTCCTGTTGCACAGCAAGTGCTCAATAAATGTTTGTTAAAGTAAAGAATGGATGGATGGATGGACGGATGGGTGGGTGGGTGGATGGATGAATGGGTGGATGGATCATTAAGAATGAGGGATCGTTGTTTGAATTTCTGTTAGGCTCAGGACCTTCTTGAAACCCTGGACATGAGTGGGAGAGTTTCAAAATTGAGAATGCTGCATCCCAAAATAGAGCCCAGGAGACTAGATTGTCTCCCGTCTCCTGAAGCACAAGAACACAACATGAGAACACAGCCTTGTTGCCTAAGTTTCTCTGGTCGAATAGACCCGCACAGATTCCGCAACAGACATCAGCCACAGCAACTTCACCAGAATGTCCTAATGGGGTTCCTGGTGCCGAGGAGCAAGGGGAGGCGTTGGTGCGCATAGCAGACCAGCAGAGGGGGTTTCTCATTAGCTACTTCTAATGGTTGTGGTTTAGGGCAGGATTCCATGGGGTTTGGCCTCGAGTCTGGTTTTGCAGCCCTCCCAAGGCGTCTGTGATCTACTCAATATTCCTTTAATTAAATCTTTTTATACAGCTAGAAAGAGTCAGCTTCTCTTACTTACACTTAAGAGCCAGTTAAGATCCAAGAAAATAGCAAGAGGCCACCAAGAGGACTGTGTGGAAGTGGTTGGGACCGGGCGAAGAGTGTGTGTGTGCGCACAGGCGTGTCTGCATGTGCGCATGCATGCACACGTAGGTGTGTGTTCGGAAT
Source organism: Taxidea taxus jeffersonii (assembly GCA_003697995.1). NCBI lineage: Eukaryota > Metazoa > Chordata > Mammalia > Carnivora > Mustelidae > Taxidea > Taxidea taxus. Next base: position 19,511 of record RCUC01156094.1, on the reverse strand, counting down.
CAAAGGGGAAGGAAGCTGCTGTGCAGTGAAGCAGACATTAAAGGCATAAAGGGGATGCAGAGAGGCAAACAGGCATCCCAGGTAAATTCTGCTGACTTCACCCTACATTTCTTTCTTCCCCCTTACGCTACAAGAATTCAGGGTGGCAGTCCATTTACAATCCTAATAGCTATCTGTTAAATTCATGCCATGTTCCTTCCATCTACCATGAAATCTAATATTAATTGAATTCATACAATTGTGCTTTAAGTAAAAGCTGTTATGAACAGGTTCAAGGGGTACCTAAATTCTTGGTCTTTCTATAAAGTGTACCTTTGAAGGCAAGCTCGGATTAACGGGATTTCTGAACTAAAAGAAAATGAAGCCCAGAAGGCTCAATTGCCTCACTCCAAGAAATAATTTTGCTTGGTCGAAGGATCTAACTGGTTGGAACAGCAAGAGGGTCTTGGACATAGAACTGCAGGAATATTCTGAAGTGAACAGTGCTTCTACTCTGTGGCACCATGGCCCTACATGTGTACTAACAAATATCGACTTAAAAAGAGGGAGCCATCATAATCTTGGAAGGGACTCTCGAATAAGAGAGACTTTGGAATTTTGCCCAAGAAATTTTAACTGAATACTACGATTGTTTGTTTTCATAAAATATTTATCTCCACTTAAAGTTCGTGGACTGTCAAAAGACTGCTTCCAGAGGATTGCTTTTCTTCTATTGGTTGATACTTGTACACATGCATGGGTCGGTTTTTAAAATTTTTGAAGACTAATATTTCAAGCAACCCACCATGGCTTGCCAATCTTCATCAGAAGTGCCTTCACTGAGACAAGCCAACAAAACAAGTGTTAACATTCGAAATGCCTCGATTTAAGATTTTTCCTGTTGTCTCCTCCGTGGTGTGTGCCTACGAGGCAATTGACTTTCTCTTGCAATTATGCTCACAGTTGAAAGAAGTGTAATTGAGGCTAACATAACTGCTTCTGGATACTTGCAAGGTACTGAAAAGACGGACTCAAATGAAGAGTTGACCCTTTCCGCAGCCTGAATAATCGAAGGTTTACAGTCATCTGGAGCCGTAAAAGCCAGCTCTTCTTTTAAAACGAGTCCATTTTTCAAGCTGTTGTGGAGATTGCTATGGATCCTGGGGGCATGACTGAAAACAAGATCATAATTGAACAGTAGGAGGTCTGCTTATCTCTCTCTCTCTCTTTCTCTTGGCAAAGAGCTGGCAGAGGACAGGGGACCCAGACTGTGTCCACGCAGGCCACAGTGCACCTGCTTGGAGGCCTAAATCATTTTAAAACTTGTCGGTGAGAAGGTGGGAAGAAGTGGGTCTGAATGTTTTTCTGTTTGCTGACTTGGGATTTGATGTGGGGGTGGAGGCCGGGAGGTTCTACCGGGTAGGCAGAAAAGACATAATTAAAACTATTCATTTCTTTAAAAAAAAAAAAAAAAAATCTCCTCTATCTTCCCAGCAGGCCTTGATCTCTTTGTTACACTGTATTTGGAAAGTTCTATTGAAATGTCATTCAGGAAGTGCCACTCGCGGCAGCCTAGTAGAAAAAAAAAAAAAAAAGAGAGAGAAAGAAAGAAAGAGAAAAAAAAGAAAGGCTAGTTAGGGAATGAGAGGCAGTTGAAAGATAAAAGCATGCATGTTTTAAAAGAGTAATATTTCATTAGGAGCCTCTTACTAAGTGCTTGCTCAAACCTAAGCACTTGGACGTGGATTAGAGTCAAATGATTTCCTATAAACAAAGTGAGATTTTAAGGAATTGCTAATTTCGTATAACTACATGTTTGATTTTTTTCCTTCTTCTTCACTAACATATTAAAAACAAGATTGTGCCGAACGGAGGGCTGATTTGTACCTAAAGGGGGAAAAAAGGACAATTATAAAATAATAATGTCCATAATTAAAATAAGTACAAACGTGCATTTGGTGAGTTTGCCTACATAATGAAGCAGCCGTGGGTACCCTCTATGATTTTGTTCTCAGCTAATTGAGGCGAACCTTCAATTTGATTTTCTTATTCCTTTTTATGCCTCTAAATAACCTCTTTCTGCTGCCCCAGATCTCCCGTGGACATCAAAGGGTAGGTCTTGTATACAACAGGAGACACCAGCAGGACAACAGAGGAGAAGGAGGGTTGGGGTTGCGAGGACCACATTTGTTGGAGCTAATTTTTAAAGAATGCACACGCAGTATGAATATATGTTTCGTGTAACTATGCGATGATCCAGGAGAAACACGACAACCTCTGTGTCCCCCATCCATAAGAACTGGATCTATCAAAGCGAGGTATCTCAAGGGTGGGGAAGTGATATCTGCAGAGGCATTTAAAATTGCCAATTGTTTTCATCCTCTGAAACCATGTGAATGCAAAGCAAAAACAATTCTGACAATTCAGAATAATGAGTCAGCTCTTTGGGTTATTAAACAGAATACAGCCCATCTGCTTGGCTTCGCAAAAACTGTGGCAGAGGGGAAGAGGGGTGGAGAGCAGAGGGGGAGGGGGGAGGAGGGAATCAGCTTTTTATAGGGAATCTGAGCTCTGTTTTCCAAAGTCTTTCTGGGTTCTGTACTCTCGCTAAAATACGGAAGCAAGCTCCAAGCTAGACAAATGGCAGCAAAACGCACTTGCAACGCTCTTGATCATGGTTATAATTAGACACTCAAATAAACCAAGTGTCTTACCTGGAGTTTCTCTGTGTTCCACGGAAAGAATGAAATTTCTTTTTTCCTAAGAAACTAAGTTTATGTCATGCAATCAGTGTATTTAATAACTGAGAAACCCGAAATCATTTCCTTTCCTGACGTCAATAACGTGTGTCCCATTCTGCTGTGACATCACCTACGCTCGAACCAAAAAAGACAGAGAAATCACTTGTATGCTTTTAAAAAATAGATGTAGGAAGACTCAGAACACGACTCTTTAGAGCTTTGGTAAAACTTGTTGGTTATTAGCAACAATTGGAGGCTTCTTTTAAATAATCAGAAATTGTGCCATCAATTCACTTTTAAAGTGACAGAGTTCTAAATACACCTGCAGAAATAATCCTACTGGCATGTCCATATATGAATGAGACACACATATATATTCCCTTTTTGGTTTTGCTTCTACAAAATAGGTCACATTATTTGACCTCGTTCTGAGGTGACCTGTCCAAAGAACCCGAAATTTTGAGAAACGTCAAATCCCTGAGTTAAAAGAGAACAGCATTTTACATGTTTCTCATGTGAGTACCAAATCTGACACCAGTGGCATTAAAAAACAGAAGCAACTGCCTAAGGATGTTTTACCCCACAGTCCGTGAAGCTCTTGGTGAGGAAAAGAGTGAGAAGTAGTAAGAGCGTACTGGTTTCTCGTGTGCCTCAAAGATGGTCTTCATTTATCATCGGATAGGTTTTATTATAACACAATCAAGTTGTGAAATCCCATTTTGAAATTACAACAGCTATTCAGGATATACATTATAAATCCATGACATCGGGGATTGTGATCTGGGGGGGAGGGGAGTTATTCTTTAGAAATGAGATACACTATACTTGTCTAAGAAGAAATTTTGCAGAAAGGCATCAAGACAGTGTTTCACTGTGGGTTGTGAATCCTTTCAAAGGGACAATGCCCTGAATGCTAACATCATCTCATGTATTCCCAAGATGTGTGCAATTACCTCAGAGAGAAGAACCGGGTAGCAAGGTCTCGAGGGTTTAGATAATGACATAAAGTATGTCACAACGATTATCCGTGTACTTTTCCAGGAGATGCATTATTTAAAACCTACCCAGGACTTCAAGAATGAAAGACAGAGGAATGTCCACTTTATGAAATTGCCATTAAAATGCGATCTGGAGTTGAAGACAAGGTTAATTATTGGTCTTTAACCAGAGGATCATTCCAGTTTAATATCAGGGCCCGGGTCTTAAATATTGAAGCAAGTCACATTTTTCAGGGACAATTGCCTTTGAATGAAGAATGACAGGGCTCTGGTCTTTGCTGACCCTTACAACTCCTGCAGCGTAATCCATGGCAACTCAGTTACTACAGCAACGAAGGAACACACACAAGAACAGGAGAAGACCGTGAAATCTGATGTCATACTTTCACAGGATATAAATTGCAAATGATATTCTAAAGTAGATTCGGTAAGTGTGTGATCTGCATTATAAATTAGTTGGAAGTGACTATGGAGATTTCACTGGGACCCAGAAGTGAGGATCTTGTGTTCCAACATTCAACAACATTTATTGACCACCTACTACGGGGAGCGCACAAGGACAAACAAGACTTAGTCCCCGAAGCCCTGTCCCTCCTTGCCCATACCCACCGAAACCAGAAGCTCAAACCTAGTTCACTACCTCTCTTCGAGGCTTTGTTGCCAAACATTAAGTGAGTGATTTTGAAATGCTTCTGTTGGCTTCATCAATGTCAATTTCATAACCAGATCTCATTAGAAATTTTCCAGACACTTGCCCTAGTTCTAAGTCCCCTTCTATAACAGAATCCACTCTCCCTTTCCCTTTTCCACCTTGGAAAACTGACTTGACCAATTCTGTGTCTCCAGTCCCATTCTAGAAAATACGGCTCCTGATTAGTTCTGTCGGATTTGGGGTTCTTAAAGGAGTTGTGGGGACCTGCATTCAAGCAGCCCTAGCCCTTTGTCATTAACACACATTTGGACAAAAATTCTGAGATTTGAGCAGCCACAATCACAATAATGTGTGGCTCTAGCTCTAGCATTGGCTCTGATCCTATCTGTCTGGAGCTCAAGACTCCTAGCCAGCCTCAACTTTGTAACCCTGGAGTCAGAGTTCCTAGCCAGCCCTCCCATTTGTAATCTCTACCAAAGGAAACACCAAGCATTTTGGGAACTAGGAAGGAACAAAACTGCTCCACGTACATGACTATGCACGACTGTGTCTCCGTGCTTGTGCGCAGACTAAATGTAGGTAGTTCTGGCCACCGCACTTTCCGTCGTTGGCGTGACGAGGCTGCTCCCATCCCGGTGCGGCCCTCAAGCACACCCACAGTTTGTGGAGAGGATCAAGTCCCGGACTTGCCAACTGAGCAGCAGCGATCAGAACTATAATTAGGATACGCACAGCGTGCCAAGAGAGCGAGAGCAGGCCGCCGCCTCACATCAGAGGGAAGAAGAGAGAAGGCCTCTGAGAGCGGAGGTCCGAGTCTCCGTCTGAGAGGACGCAGGAGAGCAAACAGGGCAGAAGGCTGCTCAGGATTCCAGGGGCACGGAAAGGGGGCAGCGCGACTGGGACTCTGGGTCCCAGGAGAGGGACGTGTGGGCTACTGTGAAGGGCTGCACTGGGGAATTAAGTCTTCATCTCCTCAGAAAACCAGGGAGCCTACTATAATACCCTCCATCCACCACCTCTGTGGCGTGCTGTGCAGGCCCCCACACCACCGTCCATAGCCCCAGCTCTGGGGTCGTGTTGGTCTGCCATTGCTGTGTAACGGATCACCCAAAAGACTCCGCACCTCCTGAAACAACCGCCGTGTAGTTACATCACAGTGTGTGTGGCTCAGCTGGTTACGGATGGCTCCAGGTTGCAGTGTGGATGGGACGATGACAGGAAGGGACTGAAGGATGTGCCCACAAGCTCACTCCGTGAGTGGAGTTGCTTCCTCTGGGCAAGTGGCTCAAGGGAGAGCAGGCCACACACCCAAGATGGAAGACACCCAAGCCAGAGCCCCCTGAGGGTGCAACCTGGCCGCAGAGGTGACATCCCATTACTTTCGCCACCTTCTCTTTGTGAGAAGTGAGTCACTAGGGCCAGCCCACAGTCTCAGGAAGAGTGTCCCAGAGGTGCAAATACCCAGCAGGCAGGGGTCACACACAGGATGCCATCGACATCTTTTGTGCATTTACTAGAACCCAGGCACGGTATTCGACTCACTGTTCTCTAACTCTTAGAATCACCATGTGGGATAGGAAGTATCGTCTCCATTTTACAGTTGAGAAAAGGGTGATTCATTTACCCAAGGAAAGAGAGCCTGCAAACATTAAAATCGTGACTGTAATCGAGGTCCAGACCTGTCCTAAGTCTGTCTCGGCCTCTAACCCGCTTGTTCAGCCGTCGTTCATGCAGCCTCCGTACCCGTCTGCTCCGGGCTTGTGCTCCCTCCAGCACTGCAGAAGGCGGCCTATCATTCATGACGGCCATGGAAGAAATCCTAATGTCCCAGAGAAACAAGCCAAACGAGACCTTACGACAGTGGTTCCCTGCCCTCAAGATGAGGTTGGACGGCGCTGATGGTTTTATCATGGCTGGAGAGTACACAAAGTTGCCCATGCGTGAGCCAAACCTGGGACCCGCAGTACTGAGCCCATCACACGTGATCCCTTGCGGAGGGAGGCACCATCCTGCCACCTTCCTCAGTTCCAGGCAGTGCCGCGAAGCCTGCAGAACACGCCCCTTGGAAAAACCAGTTGTGTGTGTATTACTGCCAACTTTCTGGAAAGAAGACTGACAATGGATACAAGATACTACACAAAAATCCAAGCGACAGCCACAATGAACATACATGGGAATATGTAGAGTCTCCCGAAAAACCATCGCTGGGAATGAGCTATAAAAAGCGGTTTCCAAAAGAGACTCTTAATGTCATAAAACAAACTGAGGGGGGTGGGGGGAAGAGGGGTTGGGTGAGGGGGGTGGGGTTACATCATATGTTTAAATAAAGCTTAAATAAAGTAAAAAAAAAAAAGCGGTTTTTAAAAAATAAGGTTAAGTAGCGATGAAGGCACTTAGCAAAGAAGCAGAGAGACACCGCCTCCGTCTGATTGCATGGTTCAAAGAGGAAACATGTTTAAATATGTTCTATAATAACAGCTTTTATTTATATTTATTCCAAAGAACACAAAGTACCTTGTGAAATGATTCCATGCCCAAGAGGGAGGAGGAGCTAGGTGTTATTATACTGGTGCTACATGAGGGAGCTAACCCTTCCCAGGGTCCCCGTGGGGCGCTCTGTCACCAGGCAGATGGGGCGGGGCACCCGGGAGAGTGCTGTCTTTGAGCCGGCCGCCATCTGCTAGAGGAGACGAAGCTGTCACATGGGAGAAAAGGTGTTGTCCCAAAGCACGGCGGGAACACAGACGTGAGAGCGGCCATTCTTCCAGGCTGTCAGAAAAGGTGGACAAAAGGAGGGGCGCCTGGGTGGCTCAGTGGGTTAAAGCCTCTGCCTTCGGCTCGGGTCATGATCTCAGGGTCCTGGGATCGAGCCCCGCATCGGGCTCTCTGCTCAGCGGGGAGCCTGCTTCCCTTCCTCTCTCTCTGCTTGCCTCTCTGCTTGTGATCTCTGTCTGTCAAATAAATAAAATAAAAATCTTAAAAAAAAAAAAAAGGTGGACAAAAGGAGATCAAATCTATGCTAGACCCTGAAGGGTGGGTAGGTGGAAAGGAAGTCAGGAAGAGGGAACAGTATATGCTAAAGCACAGAGGAGGGGAGCCAGGGGCTCCTGGGGGGCACTCACAAGGGACAAGATCCGACACTGGCTTCTCTCCGCTCAGCTCACCACAGCTCACTTCTACTTGTCTCAGGGCAACATATAAATTGCTGGGTTTGCCTTTCATTTGATTATTTACTATTGTTGTCTTTCGTTTAGTTTTATTGTTTAAAAAACACTTGCTAGTAGACCTATACACTGTTGTCCCCCAGAATGGCTATCTCATGCAGGCTCTAGGGCATAGAGCTTTAATTATCCTCAGAAAAGACACTTTTAAGGACTGGAATATGTTCCTGTAATGAGAGGCACTCTCTGGCCTTCCCTCCACTACCTTCTTGTAATCCTATCACAATTTCTCCCACAAGGACATGAGACGAGGGCTCATCAGAGACCATCCCAGGACAGCAAACTTGTTTTTTTTTTTTTTTTTAAGGAGATTACCTAAGGAAAAAGAACAGATCCATCAGATATAAAAAACAAAAAAAATTAAATATAAAAATCATTTCTCAACAAAAAGTATCTTTTCCCTGAAAAATAAATACAGACTGATTTATCACCAGACACCCTTCTGTTTGGGGTCATTCTGCAATGTAGAACATTGTAAATGATCTCTCCTTTTAAGAAGGATTTAATGTAATGTAATATTGATTTAATGTAAAAAAAATCTGAAGGATAAAATTAGATTTAGTGGTGTCCCAGTTACTGATTTCCTACATTACAAAAAAAAAATCAAATAAAGGTCAAAGGACTTAGACAAGATTAAAGATGTTTCTAAAAGAACTTAACGTGACTTATGTACTAACATGGATAGGTGTCTAAATGATGTCCTTAAGAAGGTATAAATAAATAAATAAATAAATAAATAATTTCAAGACCCAAAACCCAGTTGAAGGATTCCCTTTTGGTTAAAAAAAATTGTTATAACTTGTATGTGTTTAAAGTTTTTTAAATTTATTATTATTATTTTAAATCTGAGGAAAATATATCTAATCATAGCAGTGGTCATCTCTGAGGAGGAGGTTCTGAGAAAAATCACACTTTTTTATATTGCAAATTTCTCTACTTTTTGATTTTTTTTCATAATGAGCATGTATTTTTTAAGCATCAGAAAAATCAGTAAAGAAGACCCATTTATTCTGGCTGGCAAACTCCTACGGAGCATGCGTCCCTTCTAGTCCTTTGGGAACAGGTGAGATCATTCAAGCATCATTTCAAGTTGTGTCTATGCTGGAGAGGGGCCCTTAGCGGCACCGTGTTCCAGAACGCTTCCCTCCTGCTCAGGCGAGAGATTACCGGGGGCTGAGGGAAGGTGGCTACGTTCCACCCCTCCCGGTGAGCTTTGGAAGGAACAAAGCAAAGGGAACCCAAGCCAGAGGGTCCTTCTAGAGGAGGGCCTGACAGAGACTCTGGTCCTGAGATCAGCCTGGGAGCGTCTCTGCCTGAGCAGAGCCTCTCACTCCAGCTGGGAAGGAATCTGGGGCCCCAGGGCCAGATCCCCAGGTTTGGCTGTTAAAATCCAAAACACTGATGATCTTTCCCCACCTGGGGAAGAAAAATGTGTTTTAAGCTTTTCTCTCACAACAGTTCTTAAACCTTTAGAACCTGCTACAACTTGCCCTTCCTCGAATTTTTTATAAAAATGGTATCTGCTTGAAGACTAAATTATACGTTTGTTTTAAGCTTCATGCATGAATATTTTATGTAGTTTTACAAAATGCGGCAGGATCTCCTGGTGCTTTGCCCCCAGACTGCACTTGGGAATGTCCAAGCCCAAGCCCCCAGCAAGGCGCCGGGTCCCTCCCTCCCTGGCCTCCGGGCTCCGGGCACGAGGAATGCAGGAGTCCTGCGTCTATGCCCCACGTGGTTCCCTCTGCCTGGTCTGCCCCTTCCCACTTCCCTCCTTTCAGCCCCAGATCAACCTTCACCTTCTCTGGGACGCTTTCTCTGTTCTTCCCCCAAAACATTAGGCCCCTTCCCCACTGAGGTCCCACAACGCCTGGCACATTCCTCTCTTTTGTGGACTTTCCACACTGCAAACATTTTTACTCAAGTTTTTCTCTCTCTGACTAAAGGATGGGGCCCTCACCGACAGGCACAGTGTCTAGTCACCTAGCACACCACGCCACAAAGGGTTAAATGTGCTGGTTAAAATGCCAATCCGTGAAGTCATTGCTTAAGAAAAAGGGAAAACATTTAAGCCACAGTGTCTCTAACCCTCACTAACCCAAACCCCACTCAACCCTATGAGTACCTTGCTGGGAACTCAGGAAAAGGCAGGCAGGGATGGAAGGAAAATGTGAAAAAGTTGTTTCCAATGCATCTTTCTGTGCCCTCTTAAGCCTAGCCATGTGAAATGAGTTTACTTAGTACCTTCTATGAAAATGTTCTCCTGCCCCCCGCGTATTAGGGTCTCACTTTGCAAATATGTCCGGAACACCCATAATGTGCCAGTCACAGTGCTGAGAGCAAAGACGAAGGGAGGGAGATGGGTCCTGAGAAGAGAGCAGGGGCGGGTGACTCCAGGCCTGCTGACTCCAGGCCTTGCAAGGGGGAGGGGAAGCCACAGAGGGGTTTGGGCACAGGGATGACACCATCAGATGGTATTTTGACCATCTCCCACCACTGTGTGAAGAAGCAAAGAAGACAAGATGGGTGCAGGGAGACGGATTCAGGTCCGTCCAGCAACAGGGAGACGGTCCAGCAACAGAGGGTGACAGCTTGGGCCATGGCTGTGGTGATGGGGAGGAAAGAAGGAAACAGGTAAGTGACATTCCTTGAAGCCCAAACCAACAGGACGTGGGGCTGAGCTGGGTACGGGGAAGGAGGGGGCGACAGGCTGAGACTTCAGGCTCGCCTCCTGAGACAAAGGACCCGGGAGCCCCTGAGGTGCCGTGGACATGTGGAACCCGAGGGCTCTTCCGGACACCCGCGTGAGGCTGACGTGTCTCCCACGCTGGCTGAAGGAATGCAGAGGAGCCCAATCTCCGTTCAGGTCTCAGCAAACAATCTCAACTCCGGGAAGGCTTTGGAGGAGATTCGCGGAGAACAACGCCTTTCTTCACGCCTCCCACTCGAGCTAAAGCCTGCGTTCGCCTTGTCTTTGGAAAACATGTCTTTACGCGGTGCAGGTGCAGGGCAAAGGAGACCAGCAGCGCCTGCCGAAGCAGGTGGCCCTGAAGGTCTGCGATGGCGCAAGCTGCAGAGGCGGGGACGGCCCTATGCGGGCTCCTCCAGCCCCCAGCCCCGTAACCTGCCTGGCCCCATGCTGTGTCTCATTACATTACGCGATTTTGCTTCTTATGGCTTTTACAGATGTCCTCTTTTCCTTACTTGAATATACATTTTGAAGAGTCGATTCCTTCTTTTTAACACTTACCCCTTGCAAGACCTAGCAAGACCTAGAAAAATGCTCTGCTTCATCGTCTGTCCATAACGCTCTGTCAGGGGAGCGCGGATAGGGGCCCGGGTGCTCAGGCAGTCAAGCGTCTGACTCCTGGTTTGGGCTCAGGTCAGGGTCTCAGAGTGCGGGGGTCGCGCCCCCGGTCTGACTCGTGCGCATCGCAGTCTCCCTCCCCCTCTGCCCCTCCCCCGCTCGCGCTCTCTCAAATAAATAAATAAGCAGAAGAGAGCCGGAGTAAGGATCGCTAAGTTAGCAAAACACCCAGAAAGAGGCTTTAATGGGGTTCCTGTGCGTCGTTAGTGCCCGCTCGTCAGCAGGTTTGAACATGGCCTTCACCGTTGTGCGGAGGGAAGCGATCCCACGCGGAGTTACTCACTCATTCCCCGGGAAGCAGCACGGGGAAGGGGAAGGACAGACGCTTCCTCCCAGGGGTGGTCTCTGACACCTGCCCGGGGTGCTGGCTTGGCCCGCGGAGGCTCTCCCAGCTGGACAAACGCCGAGTTCCGCTCCGCTAGAAGGCAGGGAAAGGCATTTTCCCCCTTTCAAACTTAAGAGATGCTCCGATTTCCAAAGCCGCCAGGGTGGGCTGGGCTCACCTGCACTGCTGAATGTTCTGTGCCGATTCTGCAGCTCTGGCGAGAGGCTCTGGAGGAGAGTCAGCGGGCGGCTGAAAAGGACAGGAAGGTTCTTGTCCAAAACTGCCAGTGAAACCAAGGAGAAGCACGCGCCCCTCCCTGTTTCCTGAGGAATTTTGAGATCCTCTCTAGGGCCATTTCGTCACCCTTGGGTGACTAACCTCCACCCGGCAGCAGCACGCCCTCACTGCCATCAGGTGTGGTGGGAAGCTTCAGAAGCCCCCGTCCCCTGTGGGGCCGGAGCGGGGCCGGGGGAGTGAGGGGCTCCCACGGCAGCTGCAGAGGGAACGTCTCCCCTGGATAGCTTGGTGGCCTCCTCCGTGTCCTCAAGGCACCGATCTGCCGCGTACCCCCTCGCCCACGGACCTCGAGCCCGGGAGTGAATTCCCTCCTCAACGGTGCCACAAAGATGGAAGTCTCACCCAATGCCAGAGGGCTGCAAGGAGACAGAATACAAGGCTATAAGACCCTTCGGAGAGCAAGAGTGTTTTGTAGCATCTAATAATTTCCTTGGTCATTGGCAGTATTTCAAAGTCGCGTAGGAAGTAGTGGTCTACCCAAATTTCTGACCTTGGGATAATTAAAGAAGAGTGAAAGAGTCTTGCCCTGGGCACCGGGGCACCCGTGTTGGATGCACACTGAGCAGGGTTCACCTGATGGGCTGGTTCACTTTGGAAAACGACCAACTTGTTTTTCAAGGTGTAATGATTTGTTGCGGCAGACTCTGGCCGTGAACTCCACGGTGATGCCTCCCGCATCAGCTCAGTGCTCTGTCTTTTGTGCTGAATGTTTGCTAAGAGGAGAGTCACTGCTGGCCCAGGAATGCCGAATTCTTCTCCTCTGTGTATTGTTATTTTTATACTTTTGATTATTTTCTTAATCTACTTTCCAGGCTTACTTATTTTATCAGCTGAAAAGCTGGAAAATATCCTTATGACTAAATACTTTGCTGTTTATTATTTTACTTATTTTTTTTAGCCAAACCCTATGATAACATTTTAATTTGATAATGTTCCATTAAACACATTAATCAGAGATGGGAAAAACAGAACAATTAAGGAATGCTTTAGCAATTTTTGGTAAAATGCATCCTCTGGCCTAAAAAAATCATATTTAAATGCATTTAAAAATGTATTCTCTAACATAAAAACATAACCATTTTTGGACTTTAGTAAGTCCGTGATAAATGATTTATAGTAACAAGCTGTGAGTACAACTACGCACAGGTTTTGAAAAGTGAAAGTATCATATGGACAGTGTTCTGGGATGGTATTATGAAAATTGAAAACTTAAATGCCTGCTCTAACGCTTTTTGTTATACTCAGCAAATCATTGATCTTGCCTTCACCTCTTCATAAAATGCATAGTGGAAATAATGTTACCATGTTACAGTGAGGTCATCATGAGGAACTAAGGATAGCAAAAGGTACCCAAAAAAAGCTTCCAAACAAGTGCTTGGTTAGTTCTTGGGTTTTAAACACATTTCAGATATAATTTTTAGGATATAGCTAATAATCAGACTGGCTCTCATTAAGTATAAGATATAATATCTGTTCTTCCAAGAAAGGGAATAACAATGTTAGAATTTAGACTAGCATCTTTTTTGATGGCAAAGATTTCAATAAAGAAGAAAGAGAAATTCAAAATAATTCTTTGCAAGTGATCTTTCTCCACGTAAGGAGATCTTACCATGAAGATAATCACACTAAGTCCTCTGTAACAAGAATGCTTCTATTTGGACTTCACTGAAGTCAGTGGCATTTCTTTTGTAAATTTGTATTTCCTTCTACACACTCTTCTAGTAGGTGAAACTACTGTGGTACTCAAGTTTTATGTTTAATTTTTACAAAGTAGCTACGGAAGCAATCAACATCTGTGCTGGTATCTGAAAATCAATATTGAGCAGAAACCCAGAAAACAATAAGATTAAGTAATATTTACATAATGGGTCTAAATTAACCGCATGTACAAATGTCTCGAATTAAAGTCGCAAAAACTTGAGACTAGATCTTTGGATGCCTTAAGAAAGCTTTGCAATTCTTTATCCCAGACATTTTCTTTCTAAACAAGTTTATTTAAAATAATTAGAAAAGGAAACGGATCTTCATTAGCCATACACATAAATATACACACACACTTAAAAAATCTAGCCACAATCTCTTTCTCATGTGGTATTGTGAAATCATTATCCTGCACTATGAAAATTTTTTGTGAGCAGAGCTTAAATAAATATTGTTTCATATAATACCAACTGTTACATAAAAGTTTCGCTTTGCTTAGGGGAACGGCATTGCTTACTTGCTACCTTGTTCAAACTATTAAAACATCTAATCCTGGCAAAGGCAAAACAATGGAGGCAGTAAACAGATCAGGTGGTTGCCAGGGGTCAGGGGAGAAGGAGGAATGAATAAGTAGAACACAGGTTTTTAGGAAAATGAAACTATTCTTTATGACTCCATAGTATTAGAAACCTGTCCCTGCACATCTGTCCAAACCCATGGAACGCACAACATTGGGGCGCCTGGACAGTCAGTCCGTTGAGCGTCTGACTCTTCATTTCGGCTCAGATCCTGATCTCAGGGTCATGGAATCGAGCCCCACATTGGGCTCTGTGCTCAGCGGGGCGTCTGCTGGAAGATTCTCTTTTTCCCTCTCCCTCTGCCCCTCCCCCTATGCCCCTATGCTGTCTCTCTCTCTCTCTGTCTCTCTAATAAACCATAAAAAAGGTGGGGGGCGTCTGGGTGGCTCAGTGGGTTAAAGCCTCTGCCTTCGGCTCAGGTCACGATCCCAGGGTCCTGAGATCGAGCCCCGCATTGGGCTCTCCGCTTGGCGGGAAGCCTGCTTCCTCCTCTCTCTCTCTGCCTGCCTCTCTGCCTACTTGGGATCTCTGTCTGTCAAATGAATAAATAAAATATTAAAAAAAAAAAAAAGAGTGCCTGACACCAAGCGTGACCACTCATGTGAAGTATGGACTCTGGGCGATGACGACCGTCCAAGTCGTCGGTTCATGGACTGTGACAACTGCACCCTTGGAGGGGACGTTCATACGGAGGGGCCTAGGCTATGCACGTGGGGAAGCAGGACCAGTCTGGGAAATCTCTACCTTTGCTCCATTTTGCTGTGAACCGAAAACTACCAAATCAAGTCTGATAAAATGCTTGTCTAGGACAAGCACATCGGAAACATTAAAATCTTTACATTTCAAACTTCTAGATTAAGGGCCTAAGTGCAAATAACCATCTGACTGAGAACAGCTGACCGTTTGTTTTTCCTCCTGTTTTTCTCTACTGAGTATTCCATAAAGCTCTCTCTGAAGACATGGACCTTGAAATACTGGCTTTTCCGAGTCCCCGTTCCCGTGGGCAGACTCCCCTCCTTGGTGGGCTTCCGTTCACTGTGGAAGCCTTCGCCCCCTTCACGCTTGATAGACAAGCGTCTCGTGAAGCCACTTTCCTCTGTGGCTTCCTCCTCCCTGTTGCCATCCCGCGCCAGCCTGCATTTCCAAGGGAGAGTCAAGCAAAGAGAAAGAAGGACGGACAACCCACCTGCTATGTGCTTGGCTCTCATGGAGACTGAATGAATGGATGAATGAATGAACTCATTTCCTACCTGTTCGCGTCCAGTCCTGGACTTCCCCGTGAGGCTTCCCCGCTCCGCTCATCTAGGGCAAAGCTGTGAAATAAGGTAAAGTGAGCATCATGTCCCGCTCACCTCCAGCCCTTCTATTCCTCTTCTCTCCCCATGTTCAAGGCTACCGGCATTGCCTCTCTGCTGCGCTCTTGTCCCCACCATGCTGGGTCGGTCTCCTAGGGCTGCAAAGTACCACACGGGGCTCAGCTTAAAACAACAGAAATCTATCGTCTCACAGTTCTAGGAGCCAAAGCCAAACTCAAGGTGTCTGCAGGGCCATGGTCCTCTAGACTCTGGATGGAATTCCAACCTTCCTTGCCTTTTCCAGCTTCTGAGGTTGCTGCCCGTCCTTGGTGCTCCCAGATTGGCACCCGCCATGCTCCCATCGAGGCCTCTCCTGTCTCGTGGCACTCTCCCCGTGTGACCTTGCTTCACAGGACATTCTGTCTTCTTGTCAGGACACCTGTCCTCTTGGAGGAAGGCCCAACTGACAACCTCTTCTTGATGTGTTTGTACCTACAAACATCCTATTTCCAAATAAGGCCACACGTGCACCAGGGCCGGGGTTAGGACTCTGGGAATATCTTACTGGAGGACACGATCCAGACCGTCCCATGGGCCTTCCCCTCCCGGAAGCACCCTGTGCTTCCAAACGCTTCCTGAGCAGCTGTGACGATCATCACTAGGACGGCGGCAGCCATGACCACCAGCAGAATGAGAACCAACAGCAGCTCCCCGAGGATGACCCCGAGCAGCCTGACTTCGCTTTATTCCAGAGGTGCTCCCGCTGAACAAGGTTGTCGCCAAGAATGGAACAGGGAACAGATCTCTGCATCTTGATTTTATTAAGGTTATTAAAGTTAACAAATATGCCTTATGTAATGCAGCCACTTGCTGCAGAGGAAATAATCTAATATTCATCCAGACAGAAATTTCGGGGAATTGGTGTTTTCATCCAATGATGGGAAACCTTGGGGCAAAATGCTAGATTTGGCAGCAGGGGGCTGGACGGGTGTTTCCAGCACCCACCTGGTATTCTGCACGTGATGCCAGGAGGGGGTCCCCTGTCCAATCTGCCCGTCGCTGGGGTCTGCTTTTGCAGCTCTTCTCTCCCGGCGGCTAGAGTCGGAGCAGAGCCAAACTTGGATTCCTCTCTCTCTCGAGACTCACTTGTTGCAGGTTCCCCAGCAAGGTCAGGTGGGGAGGTAAGATGGCTTTAGGTAGGCTCATTCTTTGGGCCTGGGGTCCATAGGCTCGTGTGAAGACAGAGGCATTCATTGTTTACAGTGTTCCGTGGCACTGTTGTTAGAAGTCGAGAGCACGGAAGGAATAAGTAAGTGGATGTTTCAGACCCCAGCTCCCTCTCGGCTTCATCTGACAATCATGCAGAACTCATCGATCCCAGTCATATACGACCCTGTCCTGGCTCTCCTGGAGGGTCCTGGATGTGGGAACTTTCCACAGTAGCTGGCTTTTCACCCCTAATTAACAGGAAAATTTAGGAAGAAAACATTTTCTGTTCCTTTACAAAAATTCTAAACAGAAGTTAGCACTTTTTTCAAAAGAGAGAAGAGTCTAAAAGATTGAGAGCATTACAATGATCTGTAAAGAAGCAGCCTAGGCCCCCTTCTAGGGGGAAAGCACCTGGGCCGAGGCCAGCCCAGTGAGGATCAGGAGGAGGAATCACCTGGCGGTCGCCACACTGTAACTACCGAGCCGAGTCGGGGATCGTGGCCAGGCTGGCGCTGAGGCTCTGGGGAGGTGAGCTCTTGGGGGTGCGGAGGTGACAATGAAGCCCGAGAATTGTGCGATCTGATGCCGAAGATGCGTGCATACGGGATCCATATATGGGACGGGGCTGCGGGGCGGAGATAGCATATCACCATTTCTAAGTTGAAGTAGCTTACTGCTTTTGGAGGAGCTGACCATAAGCACCAGTGGGTTTTTAAATTGGGGGTTTATTTTGATTGGTTTTTACCTGTTTTCTCTGCGCAGGGAGAGTGCAGGCCAACTAATATATGAGAGAATAACGTTTTGTCACCAATTCAATTCATTCCTTCACGCGGTCGATGCCCGTTTCAGGATGGACTGACAGATGACAGGCTGCCAACGCTCCAGGCAGGGAGGAAGGCCACAGGAATGGTGCGGGCGGTGTCTGCCTTCCAGGGGACCTCTCCAAGCCTCCCTTCACATCTATGACCACAGCCGCATCGTGGGGCCATCCCCAGATGCAGCGAGGGCCCGGAGAGAGAGCCGTCGGCTTCTGCTCCTACAGCTGAGGCAGGAAGCCGGCGGCGGGCGCCAGGGAATGGGGCACTTCTAAGGGGAGGTACCTGAAACAGACCCGGAAGGCAAGAAGGAAGCACCCACGGAAGACGGAGATGCAGAGAGTTCTAGGCAGAGGTCGAAGCAAGGACACAGCCCTGGCCTGGGACTGAGTTTGGCTAGATCGAGAAACACAGGGCGGCTGGACTTAGTGACCGCAGGGAGAGCGGCAGGAGCCGAGGTCCGACAGGTGGTCAGATGAAGATCAGGAAGGGCTTTCGGGTAAGGATTCTGGATTTTCTTCTTCTAAGTATAGTGGGAGACAGCTGGAAGATTTTAAGGAGGGGGTAGACTTATCCGCTCTGAGTCTATGGAGGTCATCTTGGCAAGCTGCTGAGTGGATCGGATTGTCAGGGAGCAAGACAGAGGAAGGGAAGGCGACTGGGAGTCTCTCTTAGGAGCCTGGCGGGAGATGGTAATTCCACAGACCAGAATAGAGAGAAGGTGAGGAGAGGTAGGTGGATTTGGGACTTAATTTAGGGGCAAATCACAGAACTTGCTGGTGGAGTAGAGTGTGTAACTTATGGTCCAAACAGCAACAATTTTGAGGGCGGAGGATGAGCACACCTAAGTGACTGTCCCAGGCAAACCAGGACAGGGCAGAGGTTGGGGGAAGGGGATAAAGAACAGCTCCTGCTGGGGGAGGGGAAATGGCACTGGACACAAGGCAGGGGGTGAGCCAGGCTGTGAGGGTCTGAGCTAGGCTGATTCTGAGGTAGCCTTTTATCAGTCAGGATTCTCCAGAGAACAGAACAGAAGGAAGTAGATGGCTACCTGAATGAATGGAGAGATACAGAGACAGGTACATTTCTTTTAAGGAATTCAATCCACAGGGAAGGTTGGTGGACTAAAAATTCTGGTAGAATTTCTATCGTACTATCTTGAGCAGAATTCTTGCTCTCCTGGAATCCTCAGTTTCTTGTCTTCTGGACCTCAACTGATTAGACAAGGCCCACCCACAATATTGCCTTTGCTTAAAGTCAACTTATTGTAACACGACATCTACAAAATCCTTTACAGTGATGCCTATATAAGTATTTGATTAAGTAGCTAGATACTATAGTTCAGTCACACTGATGTGTAAGACTGTCCCTTGAGTAGAGAGGTCAGGTAGAGGGCTGGATGTGCCAGGAGCTAGCTCATAGGCAGAGCTTCAATGAAGATATCTAACCTCTGTTAAAGCAAGAGAAGAGCACAAGACCTTCTAGAGATAGGGAGTACAAATAGGGAAAAGAATATAAGACGAGCCCTCCCACATTCGATGTTGGAGGCAAGAATCGTGAACCAGGAGATTGGATCAAACTAAAATGGAAACAGAAAGAAAAGCAAGAAAGTAGGATTTTGTGAAATTGAGGGTAGAAAATGTTTTAAGAAGAAGGGGGTTGGGCCACCTTGTTAAGTGGCGCTAAGAATTTCACCTAAAATGGGAAAAGGCACTAACCATTGGATTAGCACCATGGAGGGCTCAGAATGAGGATTTGTTTGGAGGGAAACAAGGAAGGAGCAGATTATGGGAAGGAAACAAAGCTGGCGTCCAAGCCCAGCCCAGAGGCTTGGGGAGACTCTCTGAACAAAGTGGGGTCTAAACACAGGAGAAGGCCAGAGGGATTTTCATGACACGTTAATGATCACACACCTTAACCCCTGGGAAGTGGGGACCTGGGGAAGAATGCTGGCTGTGGACAGGTTGGGGTTTTCACTGACTTGCTAGGGTGACCAGGGAAGTGGGGACCATGGGCGGAGGGCTGCTTCAAAAGCAGGCAGAGATGCACCACAATGGCCTGAAGGACACAGGGATGGAAACCCTCTTTTGGAGCTAAAACGATCATGTGTGGTTAGACGAAGACGGTTTCACAGTTGGACATCGAACCCTGAGATTCTGGGGGGACATCTCAGTGCAAATAACATGCCTGAACAGGACACGTGTACCACGGGCCGGTGACGCAATCCTGACTGGTAAGGACACAGCCCTGGCTACTTCGAGAGCCTCGGACACTCGTGGGGAGTTTCTGATCCTCGACGCAGGAGGACGACGATGGAGGCAGTTTTACCGGTT